>VALG01007475.1:0-11321 GCA_009835305.1 Ipomoea purpurea | reverse complement strand
AAACTTTTTTTGCAATTTTGGAGTTAACAAATTCAAGATTATGGCAAAGGGAATTATAAAATCATCTGGACAAAAAGGGAGAAATTTTGAAAAACTTACCTACAAATTGGCAGGTTCAAAAAGTTGGGAAAATAATTATCTTGATTTTTTCAACTACAATTTCAAAAAAATGGCCCGAATCGAGAATCGAAGTTGATCCAACCGGCAAAAAATAGCTTTCTTTTTGAATTTTAAAATGGCCCCAAAGCAAGAACTTGGAGGAACAAAAGCAAGAGATTTTTTACAAACCAACTTGAAAACAAAGGAAATTAAATCCAATTTCAATTCATCAAGTGATATATTGGCATTTTTAAACACGATAGAAATTTTCAATTTTCTGAGTGAGAAGAAAAATTCTTTTTAATTTTCATGTAAATTTTTCTTTTCTACAGAGTGTTAGGAAAAAGGGTAGAGTAAACTAGAGAGAGTAAAAAAACCAGTGGGAAAGTTGTAAGCTTTGTGGGCGTAAGGCACTTTGGGTTAAAGGGCAGAGTTAACAAGGAGGGGAGGCTTTGTGAAAACCCTGTTTGAGGAGCGTTAGGCCTTGTGCGAAGTTTTCCTGTGGTGTAGGAGTACAGCTTGGTGCGAAGTACTTCGGGAGGCGGAGTAACAAAAGGAGCTTGCGAAAAACCTTGGAGGAGTGTAGCTTTGTGCGAAGCACTCGGAGAAGTGTCGTTGGCACTTATTCACTATTGTATCTGGGTGATCGAAGAATAGTGAATTTTCCTCCTTGAAGTGAAAGGAGAAGAGTGGACTAGGAGGATTACACCACCTCTGAACCACTATAAATCTCTCTCTCTATTTACTTACTGCTCATATATTTTGTGCATGCTTATTCTAACTGCGAACTAACCCGATTACGATTTATCGCGTATCTTTATCTGTCTGGGTTTGATAGTTCCCACGTTTGCATGCGAGCCAAACTTTGCGTACATTATCTTAGAACCATATTAAGTGTTTCTAACGTATTGCATGTTTAGAATCTCTCTTTGAGCACCACACTATTAAGCATAACACTATACCGCTACCTATTCCGCTGCACACTCTAAGTTGTTTATTTTTGATGATGCTTGTTACTTAGAGTTGATTAATTGAAGTGTTATTTGCTTTGTGTGATTTGCGAAAGAATTGAAAAGTTAGAGAAGTCTATTCACCCCCCCCTCTAGACTTCTCGCCACCCATTCGGGACCAACAAGTGTATCAGAGCGGTTGTCTATTTGAGTCATTTTTTGACTGCTAGATAGATCTCAAAAACTTCAAAATGAAGAGAGATATGGCTCTTGCTCAAAATTTGCTTTTCTCACTTAGTAAATTTGATGATTGGAAAAATACGTATGCAGGTGCACTATATCTGCTTTAAATGATGAAATGTGGGAAGTCATCACCACTGGCCCAATCCAAATCATTGAAGCTATACTGCACTCCACGGAGATCCAAATACTCCACGATATATTCCAAAGCCAAAAATGGAGTGGGACAATGGAAGATAGAGGGCGAATAACTTGGACAATATTGCCAAGGATATTGTTCAAAACAGTCGATGACACAATATTCCCAAAGATTCATAAGTGCACTACGACAAAGCAAATATGGGATACGCTCATAAGCATCGGTGAAGGCGACGAACAAGAAAAAGACAACAAGCTAACATCGCCATGAAAAGATTTGAAGATTTCAAAAATGCTCTCTAACGAAAGTATTACCGACATGGAAGCACGCTTAGTCAAGATTCTTGGTGAAATAAGGTGATCTTGGCAAAAAAACCATCTCCCAGAAGGAAATATCACTCAAAGTCTTGCGTGACTACCTTTCTAAAACTTTGGGATATGAAAGTAACACGATGCGAGATCATAGAGATCTAAGGACGGAATCACGGAATAAACTCTTTTAGTGATCTCAAGGCGTCGAGTCGAGATGAAGACACGAAATGAAGAAGAACGAGATGAACGAACATCGCGTTGATGGCCGATCAACCGTCTACATCAAGGTCAGTAGGAAATAATGATTTTTTAACGATGAACAATTCTCATTATTTGTTAGGAAATTCAAGAAATTCATGCGAACGAACAAGTTCAAGAATTCTCCACAAGGAAGCTCCATATAGAAGATCGAGAAAGAACCGATCGAAGATTAACACAAATGTGTGTTACAATTTGTAGAAAGCCTGGACATTTATGGCAGAATGTCCACAACCCCAAGTAAGCAAAAATTCGAATGCTACTAGCCCTTCACAGGAAGAATACAAGTCGAAGGAAAAGAGATTCAAGAATGACAAAACGAAAGGCGTTGATAAGTGGATCCGCTAGAAGCAAAGTGAATCTTTGAAGATTTCATCTAGTGATGAAAGTGATTTTCCTCCACAAGAAGAATACGGCGCTACTGTGCTTTAGTTGTTTTCAAAACTCGAAAATAAAGAATGTTAATGCGCGCGCAAAACCGACGGAAGAGGTATCTTCTAGTTCCTTTAGCTCTTTTATTTCCGTTGACACCTCTTTCGAGACTCAAGAATCCATTTCAAAGTTCATGGAAGGATTGTCAAAAAGTCATGGAACACTCATACCTCAAATCAAAAGGCGCAAATAATACATTAATTCTTGAAAAGGAAGAAATGGGGCAAAAATTGCAAAATGCTCTAATTGAAATGAGTAATTTGAAAGCCGAAAAATTCGACTCAAGGGAAGAGTACAAAGCAAGAGAGGTAGAGAACATAACCTTCGGGAAGTATATCGCGTCACTTACGCATTCATCCAAAATAATGGATAAAAAGTAAACATGCAAAACCCGCAGGAGATAAAGCGGACTGGCTACGATCCATCATGTTCTAAAACCCCTCAAAAGTTTGACTAATTCTACTACTACTTTAATCAATAAAGTTCCAGTGTAAAATTTGTAAAAAGTCAACATAGCACAATGGGACAAGGAGTTGGAAACAAAATTAATGCCCAGAAAATTGTTGCTAGGCCGAAACACAGTGAACATTTGGCAAGACAACAAAATTTTAAAAGGCAAAAATTTGTATCTCAAAGGAGAACCAAGAGTCTAGTGCAATAAAACCTCATAGGAATATGGGAAGAATTCCGAGAATTGGGCGGAGATTATTTTCCCCAGAAGAAGATTGGTCGCTTGAATACAAACATGGACCAATCCAGATTTGCTCTATTTCATAGAACCAAGCAACTATTAGCTTCCCAACCCGCACCGAATCATTATTCGAAAGTGCATATGATTATAATGTATAATGGTTACAATCCCTATTCTTGGAACAATGGGAACTAGGTGGATTTGGATGCCAAAAATTACTAACGCAAAAGGACCCAAACAAGTATGGGTACCTAAAAATAATTAATCTTTTTGCAGGAAATTTGGTACTTCGATAGTGGTGTCTCGACACATGACGGAAATAAATCTATCTTGTTGTTAAAAATATCGAAGGACCAAAAGTTGTGTTCGGAGAAATGATCAATATGGAATGACAAAAGGAACCGGCGCAATTGTGAAAAATGGTCTACGAATTGATGACGTATCTTATGTCGAAGGATTAAAATTTAACTTGTTAGTACAAGTCAATTTTGCGACAAAGGATATCTCGTAGAATTTACAAAGGCAAATGTCAAGTCAAGGACGAATCCACGAATGAAGTCGTACTCGCCGGATCAGAAAGAAAAATATGTATGTTGTAGATTGGAGCACAACGAAGGAATCTGTATGCTTGATGGCAAATAATTCGAATGAAGCATGTTGGAATGGCACAGAAGGCTAAATCATTTGAATTTCAAAACCATCAACAAGCTTGCAAGGAATAATCTAGTCGAAGGACTACCCAACATTGTGTTCAAGAAAAATCAAATTTGTGATGCATGCCAGAAAGGAAAACAAATCAAAGCATCATTCAAAGTCAAAGCTCAAGAGTCAACATCAAGACCTCTAAGTCTACTGCACATGGATTTATTTGGTCCAGTAGACCCAGTAAGTATAAGTGGTAAGAAATATACTTTGGTTGTTGTTGATGATTTTTCTAGGTACACATGACAATATTCATCAAGAAAAAGGATGAAGTCTTATCAAAGTTGCCAGAGCTATTGAAGCTACTGCAAGTCGAAAAGACATGAAGATTGCGACAATACGAACCGATCGAGGAACAGAGTTCGTGAACAGAGTAATTCAATCTTATTGCAATTCACAAGGAATTTTACATCAATTGTCTGCCGCACGAACGCCGCAACAAAATGGTGTAGCTGAAAGAAGAAATCGAACACTCAAAGAAGCCGCACGAGTCATGATAACGGCCGCCGAACTACCAAAAAGATTTTTGGGCAGAAGCTATCAACACGGCGTGTTATACTCAAAATCGAAGTCTAATCCACAAGTCCTATAACAAAAACACCATATGAATTATGGAAAGGGAGAAAACCCAATCTCACCTATTTTCATACATTTGGTTGTAAATGTTTTGTACTTGTTAATGGAAAGTCTCAATTAAAGACTTTTGACGAACGTGCGAACGAAGAATATTCTTGGGATATTCATCCACTAGCAAAGCGTACCGAATATTCAACAAATCAACAATGGTGGTAGAAGAATCAATCCACGTTGTGTTCGACGAGAATCACGACAAAAATGGCAAAAATGGTGAAGGTAATGTGATTTAAATAAATCTAATGATTTGTTTGGAAGATAATGTGTTGCAGGAGTAGAAGAATCAAGTGACATGGGTATTCACCAATTTGAGGCAATATGCAAATGAAGAACCCGAAATGTCACGCACGCCTCTGCACCCGAAATTGCACAAGAAGAAATTCCAGTAGTAGAACCCAATGATGCACCCGTCAACAATATACAACAAGTGGTGCACACCAAGTGGAATCACAACAAGAAGGAAACTTTGAGAATCCAACAAGTTTCCAACCAAATCGAAAATGGCTAAGAAGTCACACACATGACTTAGTCATTGGAAATCCAAGTGACGGAGTGAAAACGCGATCATCTACTAGGAATCAACAACAAGATGCAATGTTCTCATGTTTTCTATCGCAACTGGAACCAAAAGAAATTGATGAAGCATTAGCCGATCCAAGTTGGATAGATGCCATGCAAGAAGAGTTAGATCAATTCAAGCGCAACGACGTATGGAAACTTGTTCCGAGACCAACGCACCAAAATGTGATTGGCACCAAATGGGTCTTTTGGAACAAAAGCAAACGAAGACGGCGTCATTGTTAGGAATAAAGCAAGATTAGTCGCGAAGGGTATTCACAGAAAGAAGGAATTGATTTTTGATGAGACATTCGCCCCCGTCGCACGACTCGAAGCAATTCCGGATATTCTAGCATATGCAGCGCACAAGAATTTTATTGTGTATCAAATGGACGTAAAGAGCGCATTTCTCAATGGCTTACTTGAAGAAGAAGTTTACGTCGAACAACCACCCGGTTTTGAGGTAAAAGACGTTGGTGATCAAGTCTACAAATAAAGAAGGCATTGTATGGTTAAAACAAGCTCCGCGAGCTTGGTACGACACCTTGTCAATGTTCTTAATTAGTTGTGATTCACCAAAGTCTAGTCGATAAAACCCTCTTTAGGAATTCAAGAAAATAATCACATTTTTATTAGTACAAATTTATGTTGATGATATTATCTTTGGAAGTACTGATAAATCTTTATGTGAGAAATTTTCTAAGCTCATGCAGAATAGGTTCGAGATGAGTATGATGGGAGAATTAAATTACTTTTTGGATTGCAAGTCAAGCAACTTGAAGAAGGAATTTTCATAAATCAAGCCAAGTACACAAGAGATCTTATCAAGAAATTGGCATAGATGGAAAATCCTCAGTCAAAATTCCCATGAGCACATCTCAAAAATTGGATAAAAGATGATGAAGGAAAAGATGCTTGAGCAAACGATGTATCGAGGGATGATTGAATCGTTACTATACTTAAACCGCGAGCAGACCGGAATATCCTACTCGTTGCGTATGCGCAAGATTCCAATCAAAGCCTAAAGAAAGTCATCTGATTGCAACCAAGAAGATAATCGATATCTCAAAGGAACAATCAATGTGGGATTATGGTATCCCAAAGAAGGAGATTTTACACTAACGGGTTATTCAGATGCAGATTTTGCAGGTTGTAAAATAGACCGAAAAAGTACCTCAGGGACATGCCAGTTCTTAGGGGGAAGATTGGTCTCTTGGTTTAGCAAAAAGCAAAACTCCATAGCTACGAGCACTGCGGAAGCCGAATATATTGCAAGCTGGGAGTTGTTGTGCACAAATCTTGTGGATGAAGCAACAATTATTGGACTATGGGATTTAAGTGCGAAAATGTTAGCATTTTATGCGATAATACAAGTGCAATCGCCATAACTCAAAATCCGGTGCCTTCATTCGCGAACCAAGCATATTGATGTTCGACACCATTTATTCCGTGATCACGTCGAAAAGAAAGATTTGAAGATCGATCATATTCCCACGGAGAATCAAATTGCCGATATTCTCACAAAGCCGTTGTGTGAATCTCGTTTTGCTACTCTAAGGCATGAAATGGAATGATCGAAATGAGCTAAGCCAATTTCTAACTCTTAATTTTTTTTAATTTTGATACGCACTGGTGATATAATTTATACGCCTTATGTGTTTAATTTGATTGGTATGTACGTATGATATGTGTTTAATTGTGTACATGTTTTCGTAAAATTTATAGTGCCTAAATGTGTTTTACATTTTATCTTACGGAATCTACGTACCTAAATTTTGCATTATTTGTTATGTTACGTACTTTATTTAATTTTTCAGTTTTTAAAATTTATTAATTTGTGAATTTATTTGCCTAATTTGCTTTATTTGAGATAAGTATGCAATTTAGGGGAAATTTTTTTTATTTGGGTTAATTATGTAAGTATGTGATTAATGGGGAATTTATATTCTTAAATGGGTTATGTTTGTTAAAAAGGTTATTCTGATGAAGTTAAATCCCACAAAGCTTTGGATCTCAAAAGTCAAAATTGATGGCCCAATTTGCCAAAGTCAACTAATTTGGAACTTGAAATTTTTATTCTTTGCTGATATTAGGTATCTGTCAGATCAGTTAAATTTTTATCAGATAAACTTTCAGAAAATCAGCTTTATTGAAATATGAAATTGAATTAATATTATTTATCTGGAGCATATTTATTGGACTAACAGATATTTTCGAGATATTTCTTATCTGATTTGCTCCAGGTTGCGCAGTTATTTGAAGCACAATTTTGGCGCCATGTACTCAAAATGGAGTATAAAAATCTGAGCTGGCAAATTTATAAATCATGTGGAAGGTCGAATTTGTCCCCCCAAGGAGAATCAAGACTCTCTCTCTACCCACTAGAGGGCAAAGGAGTAATTTTACACCCTTCACCCTCATTCCTAACGGGTAGAAATGGGAACAAGGGAAGACTAAAATCCTTCTCCTTCCTTCCTCTCGCCGGCCGGAATTCAAGCACAAAAGGAGACCAAATTCTCAACAATGCTTCAACACCCATTCTAAATTCTCACACCAAAATCTTCTACACACAAAAACCCATCACCCAACCCAAAAACCTACCAAAAACAATCTCTCTACACTAAAACCCATCCCTCTTACCTTTTCGACCTCACTACCGAAACACCTCACCTTGAGTCCAAAAATTTTCCTAAAAAATTCTTTATACTCAAATGGATGCTCATCAAGTGGAGATGGAGTCATTTACACCGGGGCGATCAAGGAAGGTCGAGCCGTGTGCTAAGCAGGATTGATCCTAGATGTCAATGACTTCAACAAACAAGTGGAGAACAAATCTATTTGGGTAAAAATTATCAACTCTCTCGAATCTAGTGGGTTGTTAAATTTTTGCACTTTTAGATATGTTGGATTTTATAAGGATGAAGTGACCGAATTGTATATGAATGCTAGAATTGAGAATGATTCTATTATTTCCATGATCAAAGGTGTTTGATGTGGAAATTAATCTCGTGATTTTCGGAGGATGTTTCACCTTGTTGAATCAAATTTGAGAAGTAGAAAACCATGTGTATGACATTATGCCATATGGGCCGGAGGTACGCGATGCAAACGCACCGCTATCTCCGAAGGTGAATGGGAGTTAATAGAGACTTGAAGAAGGATTATGGATTGTTGTTGGATATAATTCATAAAGTGTGTTAGAATCTCATTATCATTGCCGGGATAGGTTGTCTAAGGAGAATTGTTGATTATGGATGTCATCTTGAATAATATTTGTGTGGATTGGGTGCGTTTGTGTTTGGAAGATTATGTGAGTGAGTCTATAAGAAAAGGCCAAGCCTTTTAGTTGATGGATGGTTCCAACAAGAAATTGGTTACTGGTTTTGCCGTTGGAGGAAATTTTGAGAACCAAGAATATCACCCTCACAAAAGCCAAACATATCATCAAACCCATAGCTACTTGTTATCGGCCACCGAAACTCAAGTGAACCAAAAATCCCTCCCTACCCTCAAGCCTTCCTAGAACCCACACGAAAGAGAAAAATTCCCAACCCTTTCAAACCTCAAGCAATATATCTGTGAGCAAGCAATGAGGGCTCAAACTCACCCGCTATTCGATCCAATGAGGAACATCATAGCCACCCAAGCTCTACACCCTTACCCACCCAAAACCCGAACCACCCGAACCACCCAACCATCCTATTCTTGAAAGTCAAGATTTTGTTGAAGTTGAGGAGAATGTTGTTGTGGATGATGAGATTGTAGTTGGAAGTGATGATGAAGATTCTACTCTCGGGGCGGATAGTGCTCTGGATGAATTTCAAAAGAGCACTAGATTGGAGATCATGGAGATTGGGAACCCATAGTATGTTGCCGAAACAATAGGGCCAAATACTTTGAAAAATGAAGAGAATTTGTGTTGAGTTGGTTGGGCACCAAGAGATCTTGCAAAGATACCCGGCTTTCGGGTGATTAATCTTGTTTTTCTACCAAGCTTGCCAAAAAGGAGAAGAACCGAAAAAAGAGTGATGATTGGAGGCTACAACCGAAGAACCATTAGGAGAATTTGATCCGAATCATATTCGCCGTGCCACCCCATGTCTTTGTTGATACACGAAAGGACCCGGAGAAGGATCCTTGGTAAGAAATGATGAGAAAGGCCTTTGGCATTTGATCCATACCCTGCGAATTTTGGAGATGCAAACTTGAATGAGGATTTAAGCTTTGAGTCCTATTTTCCACATCCCGAAACGGAGGTTACGGATCCATTTTTTGAGGAAGGAAATGCACCAAGTCAAGGAATTTCTTTGAACTTGGATGAAACAAGAAATTTGCCCACTTTGCCTCCTACCTATGAGTTTTATGATCAAGCAAATCCTAGACATCAACCTACTTTGCTTCTTTGTTACAACACCGAAGAGGCCGAACCAAACCTTTGTTGATGAATGATCACAACTCCACAAATGATTTTGCACATCCTTGCCCGAATCCGAGTCCACCCGTGCAACATGAGCAATTGATCAATGTTCAAGCCTTAAGAGAAGAAATAGTTGGAGATGTTAAGGGCAATTGTACAAGAGTCTTCAAGGTGGGATTGCGAGAACAAAGATGGACACAATGGATACAAAACTTGATGACTACCACAAGAGATGGTGGATCGTGCAACACAATTGTTTAATAGGCAAGGCCTATTAAAAACCGAATTGACACGGCCAAGGAAGAATTGAAGAAAGATGTGTTGAAATTGTTCAATGACATGGGCAAACATGGGTCCGATACTACATCGCGGCTCAAACTTTTGGAGCAACAAGTACAAGGTCTACTCACACAATCAAGGATTCATATGGACCTTCTAGAGGGAGTGCGTGAAAGGCAAGATGCCTCCTCAAAAAAGCTTTCAACGTTTTACGGATGCTGCCGAAAAGGGGAAGGATTGGCACGTCATTTTGTGCCACAAGCATATGTGCAACCTAAGCTCCAAGAGGACCTTTGTGAGCTATTCGGCCACCAACACCAAGAGAGCGTGTGGAGTATGATTGACTATCTCAGGGGAACTTGTCCAAACCAAAGTTCTACATCTTTAGGAGGTTGCCACAAACACCGATTGTTCCCAATGCCAAAGCCAATTGCAACAAGAGTTCAAAAATTGCAAGAACTACAAGCAGAGTTCGGTCACATAGTGAACAAATGAGTGACGGCCGAACATTTGATGAATGCATTTTCTGGCATGAAGCAGGAGTTCTAAAAGGGAACAACATTACGGGAAGCATATGGCAACTATGTCACGGGGCAAGTGACCGCACCTTTTCAAAACAAAGAGCTAGAAAGGGACTTCAAGAAATTGAGGGAGTTCATCAATGACAAGCTTAAGAGAAGGTAAAAATTCGAAAGACAAGTTTCAATTTTTGGTGTAAAATATTTTAGCTAGCACTTTTGACATACTATATATGCTAAGCTAAAATGGTTTGTTTAATGCATGATGATATCTATTCGTACCATACTAAGTGTGTCTTAGTTTTTATTTATTTTGTGTTTATGTCACAAGATTTTAAAATTGGACTTAGGAATTGCATGTAAGGCATATAATTGAGAAAATAAAATTTGAAAGGGGGAAGAAAAATTAAAAGATAAAAATCAATACGCAACCCCGCGTTATAGTCTCAATATATGTTTAGGGTCGTCCAAAATTAAAATCTCTAAGTCACAATTTTTGTTAAACCCGTCAATTGGTAGTCCGAAATAAAATCGATTAAAAAGAAATTATTTTTCAAAATTGACAAAGCCAAAAATGACATGGGTATAAGTTTCGGCATCATCAAAAAGGGGAAATTGTTAGGAATATATTGTAAATTTTGATGAGCCGAATGTATTTTTGAAAAATCAAGTAGTCCCCAATTTTATTCTATTTGAGTCAGTTTGGTCTACGGAGTATGGTGCACCAATATCATGCAACCCAATGTACAAGTCTGGAAAATCATATTTTGATTTTCGATGTTAAGCGGGATTATAGCTTAACACAATTATGTTGCGAGAAGTCACCAAGAACCATGCTAGAGAGTTGGAAGAAATGCGTGTAGCTAAGCAAGTGATCCTTAGTTTGAATTCAAGTGAAGCAATTTTTAAGCTTGCTTTGAGACTAGCTTGGACCGTATGCGGAGACTAGCTTACCGTATGAGAGATAGCCCAAACGTATGAGAGACTAAACCGACGTATGATGACTAGCTCAATGGTATACGAACCGTATAGAAGACTAGCTCAATGTATACGAACCGTATGGGAGACTGCTGTGAGAAGTATCGCAGACGAAC
>VALG01007467.1:0-27603 GCA_009835305.1 Ipomoea purpurea | reverse complement strand
TGTATGTTTGGTAGGTTGTTGTAAAACACATATGTACAAAAGTTTCTAATAGTTTTTGATGGTTGAAAGCTGAGGTACTCCAATGAGAAAGTCTTAGTACTGTCACACTACATTTCTAAACTTCTACAACATTAGTGAGTTTAATAATACTTCTTGTTATTGTAACTAGACTGCCAATGATATTAAGAAGGTAAAGGAGGGTAATCCACATATACTAGCTAGCAAATCTTTCTTTTTTATTTGATGTAACCTGATTTTGTTAATGCTATATCTACTATAAAATGATTTTTCATTATATAGGATGGGCAATACTAAATGTGCTGCCTGAGAGTCTGGGGTTAGATTTCTGAAGGATGTTGGTAGCTATCTATCCATGCCGAAACTTGGGATAGGTTAATAAGAAACTAAAAGAACCCAGGAAAAGGAACATTTTGTACTAAAGTGTAAAAAGACTGAATGGATGTACAGTTAGAATAAAAAATAGTTGTTTAATTGCTCTTGACAAATCTGGGAGATGCTCCAATGTTGCTTTGGTAGAGAAGTGGCAGAACTTGTGGTATCTTGCCCTTATTGTATGCAAAAGTACAGGAAGGTAATTCTTCTTAATTGGCTCTCAACATTTTTTTCTTTATACTGTTTATTCTATGTTTTTAATTATGTTATTTCATCACCTACCTAAATAGCTTGATGTTGAAGTGCCACCTGGAGTTGGATGCTATAGTTGGAATGAAGATGCTGTTCAAGATCAATTTTAAACTGGCTCTAAAGATGGTCCCAATTACCCATTCAATAGTTGTGAGGGTTGTTAGGGAGAACACTTGCTGAAAACCTATAAGTGACAGGTTTGTGTAGCATCAAGAGCAAGACTTAATTCTAGGGATGATTGAGGAGGAAACTAACACCGATGCAATTTCTGAAGTAAGAATTTGAAACACTAAGCCCTATGATTTTTTTTTATGATGGTGACTTAATAAGGTTTACTGCTTTTGTTAATAACAGGAAGACTCGATTGGAGTTGAAGTGAATAGTCCTGCCACTGTCCATCCCTTGCAAAAGGAAGGAGACGACACTACTGAAAACTCTGGGCTATTAAAAGGTCACTTTTGGATGAGTTTTCATCATCTAAAAAGTAGAAAGAAGTTGAATGACTCAGAAATCAAAAAGGAAAAATGTAATTCGATTCATGCGTGAAAGTTGATTGTTTAGCCGGATACTATCCAGACATATTGACTGTTTTATCCTAAAATCCTGTGGTGTGACACTTATTAAATTTAGTTTTGGGATGTTTTATAAGTTTTAACTAATTTTTTTGAGTGATTGCCTAATTGTTTATTACAATACATTGGTGTATCTACTGCTATTAGAAACCTGTTTTGCAATTTTTCTAATCTTCTTCAGGTTATTCAGAGCAAGGATGATAGGTGGCCAGGTTTAAAATGCAGACAGAATGGAAATAGTTTGGCAGAAACTGAGACTTTGTAGTTGTAGTTTTGTATAGGTTCAATTTTTTTTTTTTTTGAAAACCAAAAACTTCATATATGCATTAAACTCAAACTAGACGGAATAAAAGAAGGAAGAGACTCCCTCCAGACTGAGCGTGCATGAACCGCTCCTACATGTTTAGCTAAGGCATGAGCAACCAAATTGGTGCCTCTGCTTAAATTTGATTAAAACAAGTAGAAAACTAATTAAATAAACGTAAACAGGAGTCTAAAATAATGCCAATATACGAACGATGGAACTAACATCCCGAAAGCTAGCAACGAGAATCGCACAGTCTGACAAAATAACAACGTTGTGATAATTGTGTTCCTGTAGCCATGAAAGAGCCTCACGCATCGCCATAGCCTCAGCTAAGATGGATCATACGGGCAAGAGAGGGCCATTAGCCGCTGCTACAAAACCGCCTCCAAATTACGTACATAGAAGCCGAAAGTTGGGGAGTGTTGTGAGCCATAAAAACCAGCATCTGTGGTGCATATTACTCCATACGTGGGACATAGGTGCGGCAATCTGGAAGTGCAAGACGTGAATGCATGTCGGCTGGCGGTGGGGGCAAAGCAACAGAGTTGCCGTGAATTGCATTTGAGGACCAAGTGGCCCACGTAAGTTGGAATCTTCACACACAGTTGCAACGGAGATGGTAATGCGTGATCCCAAACAGCCATGTTCCGGGCTTCCATAGTTCGTAGAGTATCCCACAAATCTGATCTTCAGAAAACCAGCAGATGTTTCTGAATTTTCCCAACCAAAAGCTCCACCCACTGCATAAAATCATGATCATCAAAGTTAGGGATATGATGTTGTGAAATATTTCACACATGTCTAGCATAAACACAATTGCATAAAATGTGCATAACATCATCTTCAAGCACTCCACAATCTGGGCTAACATTTGGGATCTCCACTCTCCTTTTAATCAGGTTAGAAATTGTTGGCAAAACATTTGAGAGGGCTTCCAAAGAAAAACCCTCCATTTAGGGGGAACCTGTAACTTCCAAATGTTATTCCATACTGCGTTTCCGGGGGCATGAATTTCCCCAAGCCGCCTATAACCATTTTTAACCGTGTATACACCCCTAATTATATCTTCCGTCCAGAACCAATCATCTTTAAAGTCCACACTACCGGGTGGGTCTGTAAAATTAAATCAGCATCCCTGCGGAATAAAATTTGTGATATTAATATCCTGATTCCAACCTTCCGGGTCATGATTTATCAATCTGACCACCACTTAAATCAGAATATTGTATCTCCTGATCTGACATGTACATAAGGCGAATCCTGGGGTCAGGCAACCAGGGGTGGTCCCAAAACTTTAGTCGATTCGCCTTTCCCAATTTCTTTCGCCTGCAGAAAACCAACTTTTCGAGGGTTAATAACGGTCAACATGACTATGCCATGTCACGTTAATATCTGGTACATACAAAGAAGGAAGTTTAAGACAGAGTTCCACCAGAGTGGCTTCATACAAAATGAATACATTAGGGAATACCTATGTCTTTAAATACATTCTGGCCACTTAAAAGGATTCCGGCTGGTGTACATTCTTCTCACCTCTTGCTTCTCCTCTAAAAAAACAAAGCCAAAATATAAAATCATGTCAACCGTTAGAAGCCAACCACTATATACATTCTTTGGTAACACATTTTGTCCCAGGCTCGAGTTACGTCTCTATGTGAACTTACCATTCCCATGCTTACATTTTTGATCCCTTCGTACTCGTCCCACCAGTGAGCCTCGATTCACAGAGTGCTTCAAAACGAAGCACATTAAAGTCGCTAACGCAGGCATCAAGTGAACAATACTGATAACAGTGTTATGTGAGCATTAGGCCTTGCCAAACACTCTTTAGCTTATTGGACCTTCTCCTGCCATCACATAGAAAAGCCTAGCCTCTGTTCCAGGAGCCAAATCTTTGCCAATTTCTGCATTCAAATTAACATATGTGATAAAAACGGACCCTTCCTGTTCCTTACCAATACCGAAGGTTAAGTTCACTAGTTTGGTTTTATTCTTAACACACAAAAAAAGGGTCCTTCTAATTCTAGTTTCCTTACATCCTGTATAGGCCCCATCCAGGCAATGGCATTCCTGTTTTCCTTAGATAGTTATTATTACGGCTAAAAGAATATTAGATTTATGAAAGTAACATGTATTATGCCTCTGGCCAAATACTGTTCATAAACCTGTATCAATGCACCTGTTATCACTTCCTATTGAGTTTACCTTCGTGTTTGTCAATTAGCCTAGAAGAAAGACAAAAAACCACTGCTCATTCACTGCAAAGAAAATAGATGTGAGAATGTTCTTCAAGGGTTGGTGCTCCCACGATCACCCTTAAAATCATGCCATGAAATCCGTCCCTTATAGTAACTGATACATCAGCTGCTGACTTACAGAGACAAGGTTTCCTTTAGACCTGGACGGAATTCATTTTTATCTCTATTGCTTTGGTCTTACCATTTCACCAAAACCCTTTGCTACCTTGAATCATGGGATCGTATACAACGTAGCATGATTATACAAATCTGATCTATTAATTCAATTTCAATGTAAATTTCCCTATATTTTTTTTTTTTTCCCCTATATCATATCATTTTCGTCCTTATCGATTAATAGACCACCCATCGGTCACTTAGGCTACATATGCGTGCCTCTACTCCTAAGAAGTTTCGAACCGCTTGCCAGTGACCCCATCCAACACCTTGACCCATAATCTAGTTTTCCCTCTACGGATGCCTACGGTCCGATCCGAAATTGCAATCCTAAACCGCGCTCCGACGAACGCAATTAGAAAGTATGTCCAGATAAGCTCTACCCTAGAGCAAAACAGATCACCTCGTGTGACCGTCGGGATGCGCGCATGATTATTAATGCGATGAAGAGGACAATAGGAGTGTGTTCGCGAGTGAGTTAAAAATCAATGCTAGCGCAATGAGAGCAAATAGATGATAACATCACGTTCATACAGCAGAGAAAGACAAAATCTAACGGAAATTATACGATCCACATTTATGCAACTAAGACTCCAGGTGCAACCTTCTTAGGTAATTAGTATCACACATTACATTCCGATATGAATGCTAGTCTATTGGAAGTACTGAGGGGGTATATGTCGAATGTAGAGAGGGTTAATCCAAATAAGCAAACAAAATCTCAGAAAGTATCAGCTGTTCTTAACCAATGTAGATCCTTCAAAGAAGACGCTGTGATATGTAGAACCGCCTGGAAACTGTGAGAGGTGTACAGACGACCGGATTCGTCATCCGGTTTCTCTCAGCGGTGATATCTATCTTTTAACCCATGGAGAACATAGCGTTAAACTCTCGACGATTATCGCCACTCGGGTACACGACACAACCATAGATCATCATTATCTCTCAGAACCATGCGGATCCGCGGGTCTCGTTGGGTGCCAGAGTATCCATGTCGACTCGCATGACTTATCAACACCAATTTCCGCCATGTGGTCTGCAATATCCTGTGCATAGTAGTCTTGTGACCATGATGACAAGCACTAGAACCAGCGTCCCATCCCCGCTCCTTCCATATTAACACCGCATACCATCCCGATACAGCTTATCCATACTAGACCGATATACTTTTCCTCCGCGGTGTGTGTCATATGGTGCGAAAAACTTTGTTATCTACTGTACTCAGCACCCTGTCTAACCAGATGTTATCTGCTTAGAGCCCCTTTGTTCAGAAGTCCCATACTCTGTCGATCTAAAAAGTAGTACCTCATATCTGGATTTTCATCTATTGAAGCCGTCTGAGATGGGCGCCTCACAAAGAATTCCGATCGGAATGGTAAACTTCATGTATGCTCCTTCTCAATATGCAGGTTTTCATTCATATTATCCAGGTATCCCGCCTTAATAGCATCAATCCTGAAGCCAAAATTTATGAAAAGTGATCCACCCCCCCACCATTGTTTTTCAACCCCTGTCCACACTGTCCACAACCTCTTCCTGTAACCCCCATTCCCTCTCGTTATCGACCATTTGATCCTCCAACCACCCCCTAACAACCCTCATTCCTCCAGCCACGCATTTCAAAATAAAAACTACGAGCTCCAGTTCAATCCCGAGCCATAAATATCCAGAAAAATAAGGGCCAATGGATCGCTTCAGGTTGAATGTTAATATAAACCTGGCTGTACTGTGAATCCCCTCCAGCGCCGTATCCCCCACCACCCTATCCAACCGTTCCTCACCCAATTCTGGCGTCCCCTTGTCCCGTTCCAAGTGTAAAGGTGTTAACCAATCAATGAATGGTCGATTCAAACCACAATCCTCAAGTGCTTCTCAAACCCTCCAACAAACCAGGTTGGGTGTGGCCGTCTTCCCCTCTTCTCAAATTGAAAAAGAAGATCATTGAAATCCCCTAAAACCATTCAAGGAAGATCAGAAACATCCTTAAGTGATCGTAAGAAATCCCAAGACTCCCTTCTCCTTGAACTCTGTGCAAAACCATAGAAACATGTTAGCCTCCAGTGATGTCGATTAGGTAAGGACACCACTAGATCAATATGATTATGAGAGTACTTAATCAACCGGGCGCTATTATTCTTGGCCCACAGAAAACCCAAGCCACCCTTCTGCCTCACACTATCCACCCCAAAACCTCCCTCAAAGCCAATCTTCACACGGAGCCTCTCAACATGACTCCTATCCACCATCGTTTCCATCAAGAACACAAAATCCGGCTTCCTTTTGGACACAAGGTCTACAATCTCTCGAACTGTCCGTGGATTGCCCAAGCCACGGCAGTTCCAACTCAGGGTACTCATTGGGATGGGCGGGCCTGGCCAACAGGTCCCGCCAAAAAAGATGAATCTGTTTCGACATGCATCATACCCTCCTCCACCAATACATCCCCCGTAAACTCCCCACCGTCACCCCGCTTACGCTTCGGACAACCCGCACCCCATCCTCCATACCAGCCCGATCCCCCTCCCTGTACACTTGATTAGCGGTCATAAATGCACCGTACGTGGAACCCCCCATACCCGGACGCCCAAGTCACGGATCTGCCAGCGGTACTCCCGCACCACCGTACTGCTGCCCCTTACCGACGAGGGCTATGAACAGCAAGCCCCTCCCCAACCCCCAAACCCAGCTCACGATGTCTTTGCTCACCCTTCTGCAACCAACTCTCCCCAACCACCTTAGCCAGAGGATTGCCACCGGCCTTCAGACTCATATTGAAGGGATACTGTGCAGGTTTTAGACCGGACACACGAGCATTCAGACAAAACTTATCTGTATGACCCAGCTGTCCACAGTAGAAACAAAACATATGCAACCGCTCATACCGAAAATTCACCCAGGTCCATGAATTATCCCGCATAATCATCTTCATGCGTCTCTTCAGGGGCACCGATACCTCCACCGTGACCTTAACTCTGTAGAACTTCGTCCATGGTCTCACGAAATTCCTCTCATCTAGACACACAAAAAGCCCCAGAAAATCCCCGACTTTCTCCAAGACCTTATCGGTCCGGTAACGCACCGGTAGATCGTGCACCTGAACCCAATAATCTATCGTATTCAAGGTTACCTGTGTAGGATGCACACCTGGGCGTAGAGGCTGACAAACCAGAGTGGCGTTCTCAAAGGCCCAGGGTCCATTCTCCATAACATACGCCAAGTCCGTATCATGATAGAAGGTAAACAGATACAGGTTCGGCTGAACCTCGGCAACCTAAATCCCCATTAATGGCCTCCAAACCGATTCCATCACTTGCGTCATCACATCAAATTTTATATTACGATCAGTTAGAAACCGACCTACCAATTGCCAATATTGCTGTGTCGCCTCCTTCGTAACCTCCGGACCCGGATCATCCTCAAAGCGTACGTCAGGCTCCTCATCTTCCAGAGTTATTTCAGCGCAACTCTGGACAATTCCATGCACATCCATTCCTCCACGTAAGAAACAAAAAACAAACCCCTGCTGTTTAAACGTTATGTCCGGAACGTTCTTGCGGTCCACAAAAATTCCACGCCCCGTAAATCTAAAACCAATCTTGCGGAAGAAAACACAAACTCTGAAACAGTAATTTCCGAAGCCAATGAATATGGAATAGCGTCGAAAACCAGATGAATCGGATGAAAAAAGTTGTGAAAAGCTGTAAAACACCCTAGATACCAGGGAGAGAGATGAGAAACCCTAGATACCAGGGAGAGAGATATTATTGTATAGGTTCAATTAGATGTTAAACTACTACTATAAAAGAGTATATATGTAAGTTACTAAGAATATTTAATCATGACAGTTATTTGCAAATAATATTCCAATTCTAAACTGTTATATCTAAATACCTTGTGCCTAAAAAATAGAGTTAGTTTCACTCACCTATTTGCAAAATCTTCTTTTACTCTGTTTACAACTCTCCAATGCACTTGATGTCCATGCTGGTATCCATCAAAATTTGCTAGCACATTTAAAAAGAAATTAGATAACAGCACCGAAATTCAATCTTTGTAATGTAAAATAAACAGATTATTAAGAGGTAATAAACTGTGATATTCAATAAAACAGTTAATGCTCCAGTACCCAATTTGAGATTACTCAATAAAATGCAATTTAGTGAAACAATGTTTTAGATCAGTATAAACTGTTCAAGTTTTGAGAATGTGGTAAATTTTTTGCAGAACATAAGTACTAATCTAAGGTTAAGCTTCAAAATAAACCTGATTGTGAAACTAAGTACTAATCTTAGGTTAGTGCCTAATTAATAATAAAACAAAGTTGCTTCCAATAAAACACATTAAAAGAATATTATGACACAGTAAAAGAACATTATACCAGTTTTAACCAAAGAGAAAACCAAAAATAAGTAATTTACATTACTGTTAACTAAAAAACGGAGAATCTCCTTTAATTAGAAAAATAATATTCCTACACAAATCTGACTTTTATAGTGATATAGACTAAAACAATGCAACAAAGTCAAACAAAAAAATTGAAAACTATTTCATTCATGGTATACTCATCCTAAAATCAAAGACACTAGAAATGAAAATAGATGAACTGGGTCGATACTCGAGGACCATTTGTTGAAAAAATCTTTTTTTTTAATTCAAAGTGTCTATTGCCTTACAAAGTAAAGTGAACAAACTTGCAAACTATGCAAGTATATGCATACAAACTAATCTAAAGTCAGGCAAATAAAGATAAAATCTTAACCTATTTGCTTATATGACCATATTGCTTTTAGTGGTCTTTGATTGATGGGTTATTTTATGCTTGCTGCTCTTCAATTACTCCAGAGCTTGGATTATTTCATTCTAAAGAACAACAAAAAAAAGGTTAGAATTTGTGTTAAGAATATTTAATAACAAGACCAAGAGGAAAAGGATACACTGGCATAACAGAGAATTGAAGATTATTAGAATCAAATAATCAATGTGTGTGTTCAATGTTCTTACAACTTATCTAAAGAAATTGACAACAATGGAAGTAAAAACAGATGAACTGTGTCTATACTTGAGGACCATTTGCTGAGAAAAGTCTTTTTAATTCAAAGTGTCCATTGCCTTACAAAGTAAATTGAACAAACTTACAAACTATGCAAGTATATGCATACAAACTAATCTAAAGTCAGGCAAATAAAATAAAATTTTAACCTATTTGCTTATATGAGCATAGTGCTTTTAGTGGTCTTTGATTGAAAACTTATTTTCTGCTTGCTGCTCTTCAATTACTCTAGAGCTTGAATTATTTCATTCTAAAAAGAATAAGAAAAAAAAAACAAGGTTAGAATTTGTGTTCAGAATAAATAATAACAACACCAAGAGGAAAATGATACACTGGCATAACAGAGAATTGAAGAGTTTTAGAAGCAAAGAATCAATGTGTGTGTTCAATGTTCTTACAACTTATCTAAAGATATTAGAAGAGAATGGAATTATTGGCCTGTGAGTAAAAGTTAATCATTCTTAGGGAAAGAAACACATTCCTAAAACATTAAATATAATTGATGGCCAGCTATCTACTATTCTAAGAGAAAACCCTTCAATTCCAGTCCTATTCTCAAAATCAAGGGAAAAGTTAAATAAACTACAATGAACCCATCTAAAGAAATGCCCATCCCTAACCATCAATAACATCGTTCTCAAAACAGTCCATTCCAAAGAGAAATTTCACATCTACATTTTCAAGTCTCAGCACAAAATAGAAAATTCACACAATGAGGATAAAAATCACTAAGTCAACAATTATAGCCATCAAAAGGAAACCAAGTGAGGAAATAAGGTTAAGTTCACTTTCTTTTTCAACTTATCTGAAATTTCGAATACTGATTGGAAATGAATCGCTGCATGGAGTCTATTGCTCCCTCTTGCTGTTGTATGATCTCGCATTTATGTCTCCTCAAATAATCATCGTCTACTTAGTTGTCAATGTCAATAAAACAACATGAAAAAGTCGATTAGAGTTTAGGGTTTGTGTTAATAATAATATAGCTATAGCATTTTGAACATGATATTTACACAGTTAACAGTAGTTTCAATTGGGTGTTTTTAGAGCAACACTACAAACAATACGATTTAGAACCCTAATTGCTATGAATCATACAAATCTGAAATTAAGAGATTTTATCTATGATTGTCGATATGCATGCTTAACTATTCTTACGAAACTAAGTAGATTAGATCCAGAAAAATAGCTCAATTTTAGAATGGACAACAGTGATGCATAGGAAACCCTAAACAAATTGACTGAAAATTGAACGCATACTAACCTTATTAGTTGAAAATTAGCTTCACTGCATCGCGATTTCCACCATTGACTATTATTGAACACTACGATCTTTCACAGAAATGAAACATCGCAATTATGTACTGAGAAGCGGGGCGATGCTCATCTAGACCCGAGTACAATTTCTGCGGAAACAATGTTCAATAAGAACAGTTGAATCCGAGATAACGATTAAGGAATGATCTAGATTTAGGCTGACTGAGAGAGATCGAAATATCGTTTTGAGATGTGGGAAGAATCAGATCTGTTCAGACATCGAAGGAGAAGGGTATTCACCCTTCTTCCTCATCTCACGCGATTCTGACGAACAAACATATAATATATATATATATATATATTATACTATATATATATAATAATTATATATATATATATATATATATATATATATATATATATATATATATATATATATATATATAATATAGTCTTCATATTATTTATTTTGAATTGTTATGTGTAATTAATTAGATATATAATTTTTCATTGTAATGGTATTTATTGTGCACACAATTTTGTGGACCATGTTATACTTAATAATTTGTCCACTAAACTGTAATCTTTGTTTATAGCAATTACAATTTCAGGTTATAGGCTAGCATAATTAGATTATCCGTTAGTGTGTGTTTAGTGTCACACCAACTACTTTCTTCATAAATGTTAGTGCAAATCTTGAAAATTACAAATTAATGTTTTAATGTTAACTATGTTATGTGTAATTAATTTTTACGATTGTTTATTATTGAATTATTTTTTATTTTAATGTTATATTTTATATCACAGAAAATGAATTGGGCAACTCATCATCAAGGAATAATGCTGCTCAAGGAATACAGCAACCTACGACAATAAATCCTTCCCGCATTCCTTTTGGAGGGTGTTTGTCTCAAAAATATCACACCAATGAGTAACATTACTAACGGTTAATCCCCTAAGTTGAATTGATATACCTTTATTGTGAATTTAAAAATGCTTATATTTTTATTATGGAAAAAATGTCTGTCAAATTTAAATTTATATAATTATAATGTAATTAATAGACCATACCACTTTGCATGGGATACTTTAGTATTACAAATAATACTTTGATTGGTATTAATGATATTACTTTTTAATTAATGGTATTTATTGTGCACCAAAATTTTGTGGACCATGGTCTACCTAATAATTGGTCCACTTATTAGGTAACCCTTATTTATAGCAATTACAATTTCAATTTATAGGCTACCATAATTAATAGCGTTAGGTGTGATTTAATTTTTACAAAAAGTTTAACTTCTCTAATTACTTTTGTTATTATAGTCTTCTTAATAGTAAACAAGTTGAAAAGCTACAGGTCACACCCACTACTTTCTTTTACAATTTTAGCCAATTGACAAATTAATTATGTTATGTGTACTTAATTTTTATCATTGTTAATTATTGGAATTAATTCTTATTCTAATTTTTTATTTTACATCACAGTAAATTATTTTGCAACTCATCATCAAGGACTAATGCTAGTCAAGGTAAAGAGCAACCTACGCCAACTAATCACTCCCAAATTCCTTTTGGAGGTTGTTTGTCTCAAAATATCACACCATTCAGTAACATCAGTAATGGTAAATCCCCTAAGATGAGTTGATATACATTCATTGTGAATTTTAAATATCCTTATAGTTTAATTCTTAAACGATGTTTGTCAAATTAAATGTTATTAATTATGATGTATTTATGTTTAATATCAATTCTAATTTTCTTTACAATAGTTTAAATTTCTTTTGTTATGTGTAATTAATTGATTAGATTGTACTTAATGATATATTTTTTCATTCCTAATTCTAATTTAGGGTGCACAAATTTTTGTGGACCATGGTCTACCTAATTCTATTCGATTACATATTAATATTGTGCAATTGACAAAATATTTATGTTATGTGTACTGAATTATTTACAGTTATAATTCTTGGAATTAATTCTTAATTTAATGTTATATTTTATATCACAACAAATTATTTCGGCAACTCATCTTTTTACGAATATTGCTGCTCAAGCTAAAGAGCAACCTACGACACTAATCCTTCCCGAATTCCTTTTGGAGGATGTTTGGTCTGAAAATATCACATCATTGAGTAACATCACTAACGGTAAATCCCCTAAAGATGAATTGATATACATTCATTGTGAATTTAAATATCCTTATAGTTTTAATTCTTAAAAAATGTTGGTCAAATTAAATGTTATAATTATAATGTTAACTCATGTTCCATAGAACTCTGTGTGGAATTGTAATTGCACTAATTTGTCTTATATGATTTACTTTTTAATATCAATTTCTTAATTTTTTCCTTACAATAGTTAAATTTCTTTTGTTATGTGTAATTAATTGATTAGATTGTACTTAATGATATATACTTTTCATTCTAATTCTATTTAGGGTGCAAAATTTTTGTGGACCATGGTCTACTTAATAATTTTTCCACTAAAATATACTATACAGTGAATTACTATTTCATAATTCTAGGCTAGCATAAGTAATAATTGTTAGGTGTACTTAATTTATAATATTAAGACTTCTATAATTTATTTTGTATTATGTGCTACCAATATTTTTTTATAGTCCCCTAAAATGTAGGGGTTTAAATTAATTGTGACTTTAAATATTGTTATACTTTAAATTTGTATAATATTAGTATGTGTACAGTACGTTCGTCCAATACACAAATAGGTGCAAGCAATTGCCAGCGATTTGTTTTTGTAGATAAACAAATCCTGCATCGACGATAACCAATGAATTTTGCAATTCGTAAACCATTACATAAATATGCAATTGTCGAAGACCATGTAACACAAGAGACTTGTATCTGCCTTTTTGAAGATGAATGTAACCCTAAAATGATCGACGCCCCAAATCAGTACATACAAGTAATAAGATAATCTCCTGGTTTTTGAAACAACCTATAAGTAAAGTACATATGCAACCCTTCAACTATTAAATAAAATTGATTTTTAAATGTATTTTTAATTCAGATGCGGATATATCGAGTAACGATGTAAGGCCGACCTCGGATATTGGGACATCCTCTGGTCCACAACATGGTATGTATATTTGTTTTATAACTGCATAAAAGATCAATCAGTATTATCATTTTGTATATATTTGGTTGCAGGTCAATACTGCGATTTTGGTGATGCAACAAATAAATGCGTCCATTGTGGGGCTTTGTTTTTGGTTTGAAGAAAGGAAGAAGAATTTGTCAACAAAAGAATCGCCACTGTTTATGTTGTGTTGCAACAATGGGAAGATCAAGTTGCCACCAAAAGGTATATTTGATCTCTTTTTCGGCAATGACGAATTATCAAAAGAATTTTTACACAACATTTGGACCTACAACAACATGTTCTGCTTCACATCCATGGGAGGAAAAATTGACAAGAATGTGAACAAGGGAGGCGCACCTCCAATTTTTCGATTAAGTGGACAAAACTATCACCTAATGGGAACTCTACTTCCAGAACAAGGCAAAGAACCTCATTTTGCTCAGTTATACATATACGACATGGCAAATGAAAAGATCAACCGTATAAATGCTGTGAGGTAAACAAGTTTGCGTAATTACACATTAAATACTATTTGTTATCTAAATAAATATCAATGCAAAGTTTATTATCGGGAAGACATTGCATTCGCGAATGTAGTAGCAAGCGCTCTTCAGGTGGTAGACAAAGGATTAGTCCCAGGGAGTTTTTTTTGCTACGCATACAGTCTAGACAGTCAGCTCCGAGTACATATTATTTGCAAGCGGTTTGTTCCAACAGTTTGTTGTAGATGGATACACAATGGGTTGGGTCTGGAAGACTAATTTATATAAGGACACACCAAAAAAGCCTAAGGTGTGAGAGTTATAGTGGATTGACGGATGTTTGACAAGGGGTGAATTAAGCCCTGTAGCCCAAGGTCGCAGAATAATAGTACTTCAAGTTTTACAGGTGGTGCTAGATACATGATACAAAACTACCAAGATGCAATGGCAATATGTAGATGGATTGGATACCCAGATTTATTTATAACTTTACATGCAATCCGAAGTGGCCTGAGGTGCAACGCTTTTTAAAAGATCAAAGGTTGAAGGCAGAAGATCGGGCGGACATAATTTGCGGTTATTCAAGATGAAGTTGGATGCTTTGATAGCTGATTGTCAAAAGATAAACTATTTGGCCCTGTGGCTGGAGGTAATATTAGTTATTTTATTTTAACTCAAGTTTTGTTACAATTTTATGAAATTACTTAACCTTATGATGTTTATGTCTATATTGTTGCAGTCATATATACAATTGAGTTTCAAAAGCGAGGTCTTCTGCATGCTCATATATTACTTTTTTCGGAGAAAGTTAGGCAAGTTCTTCTCTAGACAAATAATTTGCGCAGAGATTCCAGATGAAAAGAAGATGCAGAGTATTACAAGCGGTAGAGGAATTTATGATGCATGGTCCATGTGGAAAAGCGAGGACAATTCTCATGAATGGTAAATGCGCGATGCTCTAAACATTTTCCTAAGAGATTTGTTGAGAGTTCTACATTTGATGATGATGGTTACCCGGTATATAGAAGGAGAGACAATGGTAGTATAGTTACAAAGAACGGGATCGCCTTGGACAACAAATATGTGGTACCGCACATAGATATTTATTGCTCAAGTATAAGGCTCATATAAAATGTCGAGTGGTGCAACCAGTCACCGTCAATCAAGTACCTGTTCAAGTATGTTAACAAGGGTCATGATCGGTGACCGCCGAATTTTACAAAACAGACAATGATGACGAGAATGGCAAAGCAATAGATGAGATAAATATGTAACTATGACTGTAGGTACATATCCCCATGTGAAGCGGGGTGGCATCTGTTTGGTTTTGATATACAACTTCGGGCGGCTTCAGTGGAAAGGTTAAGCTTTCACCTTCCTAATCAACAGAGTGTGATATTTGCAGATGATGATGCTGTTGAGAACATTGTGAATAGACCTACGATAGTTACAGATCATTTTTTGGAATGGTTTGAAGCAAATAAAACATACCCCGGTGCAAGAGAACTTACTTATGTTGATATGCCAACACGATTCGTTTTGGAAGAAAGACCTTAGAAAATGGCAGCCACGAAAGAAAGGCTTCTCAATAGGATGTATATTCTATGTCCTGCCAGCTACTGGTGAAATTTTCTATTTGAGGTGTTTGCTGAATAAAATCTGTGGCCCTAAAAGTTATGAAGATAGTAGGACTGTAAATGGGGTGCAATATGACTCATTCCGAGATGCGTGTTATGCAAGGGTTTAGTTGATGATGATAACGAATATGTTGATCCAATAGATGAAGCCAGTAATTGGGCGTCAGCTGATCAATTGAGGAGATTGTTTGTGACATTGCTAATGAGCAGTTGCATGGGGAAACCGGAAATAGTTTGGCATGCTATGTGGCAACATCTATCAGACGATGCACAATTCAACGTCTGTAGACAACTGCAGAACAGAGGTAATCGTACATTTTTAAAACAATATTAAGTCAAGTTTAACGTAGT
This sequence comes from Ipomoea purpurea, assembly GCA_009835305.1. Lineage (NCBI taxonomy): Eukaryota > Viridiplantae > Streptophyta > Magnoliopsida > Solanales > Convolvulaceae > Ipomoea > Ipomoea purpurea. The sequence continues at coordinate 11,783 of VALG01007467.1, read as the reverse complement.
TGTGTTATAACACCAAATTTTAATATATATTTATGCAGATTTTTGTGTTGACGGATTCGCACAAAAGGAACTTTGCCTTAGTAGAGATTGAGAAACTATTATCTACTCAGTTATTGCTATCTGTAACCGACACTTTTATTTGACAGCGTTGACATAAATAGTTGCGTCGTGTAGCTTCAGGACCGAAAGAAATGCACAACTTACCTTCGATCCGCCGTACAATAACACCATAGAGAAACGAGATAATCGTATCAACCCTCTCTTTTCTACTAGTTGACATACAAATGTCATGTTATTAACACGTTCTCAAGTTAAATCGTGTATGTATTGTCTACTTTATGTACTACCCAGAATTAATTCTTGCCAATTACCAATTCCTGATTCTATCTTTCTCTCATGTATTCTTGACTCGAGCACTTAAATTTTGTGTTATTGCATGAGAATTTCTTTCGCATCAGAAAAGGTAACTTAAGACCTATTTTGCAGTACAGAGATAACTTTTGAAGCACCCGAGGAAGAATATTTCGTCGTTGGTCATTTCTATCGAAGGACATGCTCCATCAAAGTCTAAGAGTTTACCCTATTAGAAGGACTAATCATGAAAGTTGCAAAATCCGTACCAAACTTATAATCTAAGGCAAAGTTCGCTTTGTCACGAATCCGTCAAGTACTAATAGATCATTAAATTAATTCAAGAAGAATCTAGCATCACGATTGTGTAGCGAAACAGGAAGAAAAGAGAATCAGGAATTTGGTAAAGGCAGTTTAACAGTAACGATATATACTAAAAGGCCTAAAATTTGTACGATATGTATGGATTAACACCTGACAAACTCGTTGAGAACATGACTTTACAACCATGTTTTAAAAGGAGTGTGAGCTGTTCTTCGGTTTACATGGTCTGTTCTTAGTGGAGTGGACCTGGCTTAGCACAGTCTTGATGTTCTGAGGCACTTCTTCCGCTGAATTTTTTTTCTTTTATGATGTTTGAGAGCACATGGTTCTGACAGCGACTAGTATCCAAGTAGTGTTTTACAACCATATGCTCATCTAAGCCTGCTCCATTAGCAATATCTTCACCAATTTATAATTCTTCATCAACTCTGGTGGATCAGACTGACAGCGCAGCACTATCTCTGTACTGGTTCATCTATTGGATCAAATAATAATATTCGTCCGATTACGAATTATCTAAACATAGAAGACCCTTCCAGCAGTACACACGACAACATCTCAGCATAACGAATCAGTATTAGCACTCCGACAGATATCTATCATGTTGCAACACCAACTTGATACTATATCTTCATATTACTGGGATGAAGGGCCGCACCCGAATGATTGTATTATAATTCAGCAATATCCATGCCTCTATTAGATGACCAAATTCCCAGTTGACTGCAGGACCAGAATAATGCGGGATTTGATGGCCGCTATATCCATAACCTATCTCTGAAGCCTATGAGTTTCTCTTACGTTAGCTTGCGGACATTCTTTTGGTCTAAGGTGTTTAACTATACGATATATCGTATATCTTGGGTTGGGGGAGATTCTATCGGCAAATATTTCACATCAGTTATACAAAGGTAGCTCTACTCGCGCCGAGGGTAATTCTAGTATCTGTCATTCATAAGACCTCATTCCACTATATATCTGAATGATTGTCTGAATAGCCTCTAGATCATTAGCGTATAAGAATCTTATCGTTAATATTTCGTCACAAGCTCAGCATATCATAGTGCAAGGAGATCGAGAATTTGCAAAATGGAAGTAGGCTAATATAGTGACAGGAATTATTGGTAGTCAACTTGATGGGGTCCGAGATTACTGTTCCAGAAGATTTGTTGTTGAAGTGCGAAGATTACCCTATTGCTACAATTGTTGATAGCATTTTCCCTAATTTCCGACTGGGATTGCAGATTTGTCATATCTTAATCATAGTGCAATTTTAGCTCCAAACATTGGATGTGGTAGATGCCGTTAACCAATACATGAATGATCATAATCCGGCTGAGGGTAAGACATACTTGAGTTGTGATTCTGTGTGTAAGTCAGATGCCAATGTTTACATGTTAGCGGATTTGCCACACTCCGAATTCTTGAATTGCCTTGAGATGTTTCTGGAGTACCAAATCATGCTTTGACATTGAAGTTGGATCACCTGTTATGCTATTGCGAAATATTGATCACACACTAGGATTATGCAACGGTACAAGGTTGATTGTTAAGGTTGGCTGACCATGTGTGGAAGGCCAAATCATGTGCGGTACAAATGCAGGAACCTGAGTATTGATTCCTAGGATGTCCCTTACACCGTCAGATCCAATATTGCCTTTCAAATTTCAACGAAAGCAATTTCCTTTGATGCTATCCTATGCCATGACAATCAACAAAAGTCAAGGACAAACGCTTGCTAAAGTGGGGTTGTTGTTGAAAAAACCATCTTTAATCATGGACAACTGTACGTAGCTGGTTCAAGAGTTAGTATTTCCAGGGGTTGAAAATTTTGATTTGCGAGAAAGTGTTATATATCATCCTTAGTACGACTAAAAATATTGTGTAGAAAGCAGTCTTTAATAAGTATAAAACATTCCAGATTTATTATAAAATTAATTTTTTTTAAATACTAGGTTCTTATTATTATTTATATATACTAATATTCTAGTACTATATAGGTAGCCAGCATCACATTGTTTTCAACAATGAAGTCTTCAACTAATGTATAAAATTACTATATGATCAAGGGTGTAATAAAATCACAAGTTTTCATTCACATTTTGTTCAGGTTCAAATAAATATATTCTTATACTGTTATATATTACCTATATATTATAGCCGCGCATCTCACGGGGCACCACTAGTTGCTATTTTATTTATAGAGAGATCGTGAGATGTACTGACAGTGTCTAGGGCATGCGTCATTTGCTTGGGCAGTGTCATTCTCTTCCTTTACAAGTTTCAGCAGCATACTTAACACATATAGCACTGACATTTTCGTTAATTTGATTTGATTGTAATATGGATATATATATATATATATATATATATTATATATTATAGTATAATATATAGTATATATATTCGTAATAAGAGCCCAAGAGAGTTAGGTCTATAATGGGTAGAAAAAATAGCGTCAGATTTTTAATCAATAGAATGGTTCAGATGGACAGATTATATTTTTTAATTTTCTTGAAGATTACTAATTTAATCCTAATTAATAGATTATCCGTTAATTTTTCCGTTAAATATTATCTTTCCGTTAATTTCTTTAGTTTACCTTTAACTATTCATTAATTCAATAAGAAGGTCTTAAGTTCGAATTGGAACCACATCCCAATCAAATTTGGCTATATTAGTACTCTATTTTACTTTTATTAAAGTTAAATAATAATTTAGTAATTACAATAAGAAAATAATACATATGCATTTGATCTTTATTTAGAATTATGTATCTACAATGTTTTTATTCAAAAATTTATCATTATCAATAAATTAAATAAGAGAAATTAATGTCATTAGCATATTATCTTATTTTCTCCAATATAAAAATCTTTACATTCAAATTCATCAATTGATTATATCCTACATTTCCTACATGTCTTATTAAAAAAAGTTATTCATTATCAAAAATAATTAAGAGAAATTAATTTTTATTATTATATTGTCTTTTTTTTAATTTCTCCATGTTAAAAATTTTTACATTCAAAATTCATCAATGATTATATTCACTACATTGTCTTATTATCTTTTTTTTTGCACTATTTTTTTTTTTAATTAAATATCAAATATAAAAATAATGTTATATATTTATTACCAAGTATTTTATTAATACCATGAAAAAATTAAAAAATATAATTATAAAGCCAATCATATTAACTACTTGAGAATTTGTTGACAAAAGAGAGTATTCAAATCACACAACAAATTGAAGTGAGAACTATCTCGTAATGTCCTTTTTGGACAACCAGTTAGTTAGCGGATATAATAGCTGATTTGAACCAGCGAATTATATCAACGGTTGGTAAAAAATATTTGAAAAAAATTAGCTTTTTAGATTAACATGTAAAATGACTAAGGGTATACATATTTAATAATAAAATATAAAATAAAATAATAATAAAATTAATAATAATAATAAATAATAATAATAATAATAATAATAATAATTTTAAAAAAATAAAAAAAAAAATATAATAAAATCATTAACTACTTGGGGGATTTATTACAAAAAGATATTCAAATTACACAACAAATTGAAGTGGAAAACTACCTCGCAATGTCCTTGTTTGGACAATCAACAATTAGCTCTTCAATATTATTATATATTTAAATTTTATGCCTAATTTTTATTTGCTCTCCCTTATGTCCCGTATTTGTTTCAAACCATACCTATACAATTATTTTATTGACAATTATAATCAATCTTGACTATGTATCTTGCATTTGTAAACTTAGAATTACCTATTTAAATACGCAAATTCAACATTCAATTATTTATGCATGAACAATTCTAATATAATCATGACTTGATATACTTTAAAAGTACTTATTAAAAAAAAAAAAAAAAACATTTGGCATTATCCCATTCGCGCAATGCGCGTAATATATAATATATATATATATATATATATATTATATATATATATTTATATATATATATATACTATATATATATATATAGGGATGCACTCAGGTGCGAATAAGTGCCCAGGAAGGAAATGAGAACGAATTAGCGCGCGACACGTGTCCAGAACTAATAGCTTAAAAAAAATCGCGGTGGAATTTTTGTAAATAATTGAATATCGAAGTGCAAGTAAAATCACTTACAAGTGCACCTATTTTCACCTATAAGTGCATGTAATTTTGCCTTGTTAGCATTCACTTCCCGCAAACATTCATGCACCTGGTGTGTTTATAAACTATAGGTGCAACTACTTATAACTATAGGTGCACCTACTTTCACCTATAAGTGCATATAATTTTGCTTTGTTAACATTCATTGATCTTAGTTCAGCGGTAGTAATACCCCTGAAAACCACCGCAAACATTCATGCACCTAGGTGCAACTACTTATAACTATTTGTGCAACTACTTAGAACTATAGGTGCAACTACTTATAACTATAGGTGCACTTAGTATTGATGCTCAGTGTAAATTTTTACTTGCAGCTATAATACATTTTACATGCACTTGTAATACATTTTACTTGCACTTCGATGTTCAATTTATTACGAAAATGCCATCGCGCTTTTTAAAAAAATCAGTGTTTCTCATCCATTAGATCTGACACGTGGACAGACAGAATCCATTCATATTTCGCTTCTGGCAAAGAATTCGCACCTGAGTGCAATTATATATATATATTATATATATATATATATATATATATATATATATATATATATATATAATATTATAATATATATATATATATATATATATATAATGCTTTGCCCCATTGAATGGATTGTCTTGATAAAACCACTTGCCAACATGAATTGGATATTTTTTGTTATGACTGAACTTAGATAGTTTGATTTCTATGCTGCCTACGTATTCCTATAAAGGAGATCAAGTCAAACGTAGTTCAAATGATTTTTTTTTATAAAGTAGAGTCGTTCACAATTTAGACTCATGCGGTTTAGGAGCGTCCATGATTTGGCCCACCCTTTATAGGCCTACGTATTCCTATAAAGGAGATCAAGTCAAACGTAGTTCAAATGTTTTTTTTTTTTATAAAGTAGAGTCGTTCACAATTTAGACTCATGCGGCGTTAGAGCGTCCATGATTTGGGCCCACCCATAGAGAAAAGCGAGATGCATTAGCAGTTTAACCACGTGCCTGCATTTTTAGTTGATCAGTCATTCATCACATCTTCATGACTTGTGTTACACCCCCAAGTTTAAGGGTGGTAAAGCTTTAGGACCTTCCATTAATCGGACGATCTTCAAACCATCTTCACTAATTAGCTATAAGCCCTACAGGTGTAAACTTCTAAAATCACATAAGGACCATTCCCACCTTGAAGTGAACTTGTGGCCGGTTTTTCTCGTGACAATGATGGGCCTACGAACAGCTAGACTTTGTCCCGATTGAAAGGAACGGGATTACCCCTTTGTTAACAGGCGCTAGTAACATGCGAGCTTGATAGCATTCCAAGCCTTGTTGCGCTTGCAGACGTTTTTCATCCAAGGCCTTCTAACCTCAGAAAAGTGTCTAACTTAGCATTTCTTCGTTTAGTAAATCCCTCCATGTATAGGCCAACCTTAAGGGAAGGTAGTATTTGGCGCTCTAGATCGCTATCTACACACCAATACACCAAAGAGTATGGAGTGCTAGGTAGTAGGTGTGCGGTATGTTGGTTCTAATACGCCACAAAGCCCTTCTTTCCAATTTATCAGGCAGTCCTTATCGATTGATTTGACCACTTTCTTCAAACAAAATAATACATAGGGGGTCTTGTTAAAAGCTTCAGCAAGCCCATTTGCAGCTGCGTAGTAAAGCTCGATGAGTTTCGCGCCTTTAAGTAAAAAAGCCTGCAGATCTTGTCCTGTCCATCAACTTGGTCAAAAGGCTTCCGTTATCTGTTAAGGATATCGCGTCGCGGATACCAAATCGATAAGACAATGATTACCCACGAGAAATTGTGCAACATTTTCTTTTCTTCACACTCTCTTCAATGTACAGCTTCCGCCCATTTGAAAAGTCGTAGTCAGTGCAGCAAGAAAAGTATGAGTCAGTGTAGCACGCAAGTAGTGCATAATGATGCCAAGTAAGCATAAAATTGGGCCCAATGCCCATTGAGTTGTGTAACATAGTACCAATTGTTACCATTGTAGGCCAATAATAGCCCATTCGCTTGAATATGGAAATGTAACTTGGGACCGGATTGATGTGCACCGCAAACCCCAGAATGAGTTTCTTGCATAGCTTGTAAAACTTCTTATTCCCCTACATCGGAGAAACACTCCCTCGAATGAACGACGATACAACGTCTCTTTATAGTAGATGAAGCGAGGAGCTCGACGCTTTATATCCACCCTCTTACGTGGATCTTCGGGTAACTTTCCATCAGTAAAGTAGTCAACTAGCAGTTGCATCCAGTCGTCCTTGCCTATATCATAAACTGAGGCAGTAGGGAGTTCAACAATTTCATCAACTAAGCCGTCTTCATTGAAGATTGGTGGAACTACCCACTTTTGACATACTTGTACTTGGGCTGCAGGGATGAGCAATAGTTGAAGCCAATGCGCTAAGGCGTCAACTTGGTTGTTTCTTTCCTCGGTACATGTTTAATTCTGACGTTACCTAACCATTGCATGAGTATCTTTGCATAGTTGTTATATGGGACTAACTCCGCCATTTTCACTTCATATAGACCCAACGCTTGGTTTATGATCAACTTTGAATCTCCATAAATGTTAATTCTCAGTTGCTTTATGTTAGCCGCTATTTCGAGCCCAAGTATCAATGCTTGGTACTCAGCAATGTTGTTTGAACATTGCTCGGTCAAGGTGAATGAATATGGAACACCTCGCCTTCTGGAGTGCCGAAGACAACTCCAACACCTGCCCCTTCTCTATGCGAAGCTCCATCAAAGTACATATTCCATGGGGGTTGGACTTCAATGACAAACACATCTTTAATAGGCAAATCGTCAGACAACTCCCATTCAGCAGGTATTGGGCAATCTGCTAGGAAATCAGTTGAGGCTTGCCCCTTGACAGACTTCTGCGGCACATAGATGATTTCAAATTATTGAAACAATAAGTACCACCTTGCAAGGCGGTCGGAAATGACGTCCTTCGCCATAACATATTTCACCGGGTTTGCTTTGGAAACCAAGCCCGGATGGTATGAGCCTCAAAGTAGTGCTTAAGTTTTTTGATGGCGCAAATACCAGTGCCAAACATAGCTTTTCAATTGGGGAGTACTTTAACTCGTTCGGGTCATCATTCTACTAAGATAGTAGAGGGCATTCTCTTTCCCCTTGTGGTTTTCTTGAGCAAGCAAGGCGCCCACATAACTGTCTTGGGCGGAGATATGGAGGATTAGTGGGCGACCGTGAATAGGAGCGATTAGCACAGGTGGCTTCATCAAGTATGACTTGATACTCTCAAATGAGTTCTCGCATGCCTCCCATATGAATGGGATGCCCTTTTTCATCAATCGACTAAAAGGTTGACATCTTCCTGCTAGGTTTGATATGAACCTTCGAATGTAAGCTAACTTCCCTTGTAAGCTTTTAAGGTCATGAAGGTTTCTTGGCTCAGGCATCTTCATTATGGCGTCGATTTTGGCTGCTCGATCTCGATGCCCCTGTGTCGAACAGTAAACCCGAGGAACTTTCCAGCAGCAACCACAAAAGCACATTTCAAGGGGTTCATTTTGAGTTGAAACTTCCGTAGGCGGTTGAAGACTTGCCTTAAATTCACCAAATGAATTGTACGCAACTTCGACTTCACAACTAGGTCATCTACGTAGCATTCGACCATTTTATGAAGCATATCATCAAATATGTCTGCATAGCCCTTTGGTATGTAGCACCTGCATTTTTCAAAACAAAGGGCATTACTTTGTAACAGTAGATGCCTTTCGGCGTTCGGAATGCATTTAAATCTTCATCTTCCGGCGCCATGTGGATTTGATTGTAATCGGAGGAGCCATCCATGAATGACAGGATCTCATGTCCAGTCACGACATCTATCATTAACTCCGTGATAGGAAGCGGGAAGTCATCTTTCGGGCATGCCACATTGAGGTCCCGAAAATCTACGCAGACGTGGATCTAGCCGTTCTTCTTGCGCACGGGCACAATACTAGATATCCAGGTTGGATATTTAACTTCACGAATGAAGCCAACCTTAATTTTGGCACGCCCCAGTGGGACAGCTTTGCCTCTCATCTCTCTACTACTTCCATACCGCTACCTGCGCATCAAATGGCATCGAACAATCCCATGTTCAGGAGGACTTATGCCCAAGCTACCTAGTCCAAGTCTACGCCTGTAGCTATCTCTGGCACTACCCAAAAAACGCAAGGTCCGCTGACAGGGAAACACGCAAAGGATTTGGGGGTCCATGGCACGACGGGTGGTTCGAAGGCTCGACAAGGCCCCTGTCATCTCAAAGGCAATTGCTTTTACTGGAAGTTCACCCTTACCCAAGGGAGCTACCGATGGTGGTAGTCCAACATCTATGCAAGGGAACGCTAGTAGCGGGAACACTTCCCCCGTAACTCCGCCACATCCATTATGGAAGGCTGCACCTAAGTGGTCGCATGTCTACAATGTCATGCCTGCCATGACGATAAACACAGAATCTGTGGAGGAGCAATTAACTAGAATTTCTAAATCTCTGGAAGGAATGGATGTCGCCCTCCAAAATCAAGATAAACGGCTTAACACCCTCGATAAATAGGGTAGGAAGCATCATGGAGGAGCAAGGAAGTCGTGCTCCAGGAAAGCAACCCGAAGGGCAAAGAAGAGGTTGGTCAGCAATCACCACCACCTCCTGTTAGCCATGGGCAGGAGAAGCTGCTTCCCACTTACCTGCAACTGAGAAAACTATTTCTAGTTACCGAAGGCATGATACCGGTGGATCAGTTGAAGGACTACATAATGGGGGCCATCAAAGGCAAGTTGGATGAAGGCCAACCTTCATATTCCTTTGCTAAGCCCTACACACAAAGAATTGAGGAGTTGAAAATGCCCAACAGCTATCAACCTCCTAAGTTTCAGCAGTTTGATGGTAAAGGAAATCCTCGACAGCACATTGCCCACTTTGTGGAAACATGCAATGATGCAGGGACGTATGACGATCTGTTGGTAAAGCAGTTTGTCCGTTCATTAAAGGGAACTGCGTTTGATTGGTACACTGACCTCGCACCCGACTGCATTGATAGCTGGCATGATATGGAACGTGAGTTCTTAACCCGTTTCTATAGCACGAGGGAAACAATTAGCTTCTTGGAACTCACTACCATTCGCCAATGGAAGGGCGAACGCGCTGATGCCTACATCGAAAGGTGGAGGGAACTATGCCTGAATTTCAAAGAAAGAATATCCCAAAGTTCTGCAATTGAGATGTGCATCCAAGGCATGCACTTTGAACTCTCCTATATCCTACAAGGGATTAAGCCAAAGTCCTTTGAGGAGTTATCCAGTCGTGCTCACGACATGGAGTTGAGCATCGAAGCCAGCGGAGGGCTCAACATATTGAACTTGCCTAGCTCCTCCAACGCACCTGGAAAACAAGAAGTTAAAAAGTGGAACAAATCATTTCCAAAGCAAGAAAAGAAGGAAGTGATGGGCGTGAAGGCTACACCAATGACAGTTTTCACTAAAGCAGCTGAAAGACCTAGGCAACGACCATTTTCAGGCCCGTCAAGGGGTGGTAGAAGGCCGACAATTGAAGAAAGGCATGAGAAGTCTTATCTTTTCATGGATTCCGTTGTATCTCTTATGTTTAATGAGCTACTCAAACTTAGACTCATTGAGTTGCTGGAAATGAAACGTCCTGATGAAGCTACATGGGTGGATGACCCAAATTACTGCAAGTACCACCGTCTTCTCAGTCACCCAATTGAGAAAAGTTTTATCTTCAAAGACAAAGTTATAGAACTTGCCAGAGACGAGAAAATTGAGCTTGTTGATGCTAACGCGCACTCAAATCAAATCTCAATTACACTCGGACGGTTCGCTCCGCTGTGTACTGAAAAGGAAGATGGGAAACAACGGAAACGTCCACTCCCCTTCATTGTTAAGCATGCTGCTGGTCAAAGTTCAGAACCATAGCAAAATGAAACACATATGAAAGGAAAATGGGTGATTATCAGTCATAGAAAGAAGAAAGTTGAGCTTGGGAGACATCCTAGCACACAGCGAGAAGTTGGGTTGAGAAACCTCAACAAATAGCCATGCCCGTAGACCAAAGACGAAGGGGCATGTCAAGCCAACCACGTGCACCAGTTCCTTTGGCTCCAATATATGCCAAAAAGGATTATTCTTCAAGGGGTAGACACTGCTAGCTCACGCCTAAATACAAATGACGAGCCAGAAGAAGGAGGGGAATGTTCATCTCCCAAACACATCGAGGATGAGGAAGTGCAAATGCATAGGGCTGCTTCCTACTCCACTGAAATTCACCTTCAAAGATGAGGACTTGTTACTTGGAGGCATGCCACACAATCGCCCATTAAATTTGTTAAAGGTATACCCCGTGGGCAAAAGGCTCAAGAGAATTATGGTTGATCAAAGGCTCAGCTGGTCAACATCCTATCCCTTTGAGCTGTGAAGGACCCTTGGTGTATCTACAGATGAGCTTGCCCAAAGTCATCTAATGATACAAGGCTTCAACCAAGGGGGGCAAAGAGCAATCGGCATCATCAGGTTTGACTTAAGAATTGGAAACCTAAGTTCGGGTGTCCTCTGCCATGTCATAGGATGCAAGGACATCTTATAACTTGTACTTGGAAGGCCGTGGAATGGCGTGGATACATGAAAATGGGGGGGTACCCTCTTCTTGGCATCAGTGCCTCATGTTTGAAAAAACGGTGTAGTTGAAAAGGTTGTCCGCCGATGAAAAGCCCTTTCACAGAGGCTGAGTCTTACTTTGCGGATGGCAAAGTTCTACATTAAAAGCCAAGTTATTGTTGAAGATATGAGGAAATCATGGACGACCCACCCTTCCCAACTAAAGTCAAAGGGGAAACAAAGTTGTAGAGGGAGATCAACACAACACAAAACTCATCTTCCCGCTTGCAAGAATTGATACACTTAAAGC
>VALG01007464.1:0-10542 GCA_009835305.1 Ipomoea purpurea | reverse complement strand
CCTTGTATAAATCAAGCCAATAAACATACCAAGAACATAGAAACACATTGACTGATTAACACAGAATTTAAAACACCCAGATCGAGATGGCAGAAGTGAAGGTTCTAGGTGGTTGGACAAGCCCTTTTTAGCGCAAGAGTTGAGGTCGCTCTCAAACTGAAGGAATTGAATATGAATTCATACAAGAAGATTTCTCCAACAAGAGCCCCTTGCTTCTCAAATCCAACCCTGTCCACAAGAAAGTCCCTGTGCTCTTGCACAACGGAAACCCACTACCTGAGTCTCTCGTCATCGTTGAGTATATCGACGAGACCTTTCCGGCACTCCCATTTTGCCCAAAGATCCTTACGAGAGAGCCTTGGCTCGTTTCTGGGCTAAGGTCATAGACGATCAGGTAAATCTATTACCATATATAGTCCTCATCTTCAATTCGTCCATTTAATATGAGATTTATGTTTGCTTTTCGATTTTGTGACGTGCATACATGTGTTTAACTGTTACTGTTGAGCCCAGTTCGTGCCTGCATTGAAGAAAGCAGTATTTAGCAAAGGCGAGGAGCAAGATAAGGGAAAAGAGGAAGTTCGTGAGCTTCTGAAAGTTCTCGACAATGAATTGAAGAAGAAGAAGTTCTTGGGAGGGAGACGATCGGACTTGCAGATTTAGCCGGCAATTTCGTTGCTTTATGGTTTGGAGTTTTCGATGAAGTATTGGAGATGGGAACTGGGCGTGACGGAAGAAAATCTCCCTCATTTATATCGCTGGAACAGGATTTCCTCAACAGTGATGTAATTAAGGAGACTTTACCTTCTAGAGATAAACTTGTTGCCTTTTTCACCAAGCGATTCAATAAGTAGGATTTGGGAGAAGAGAGAAGTAAGCATTTTGTTTTAGATTCAAAAGTTTGTACCGTAAGAGATGTAATAAATTAATGTCATCAATGTCTCATACAGTCATATCTATTGTAACATTTGCTTCTTTAATTATTAATATATAAAATAATGAGTGAAGGTCATGGACTTTCTTCTTTCTTTGTTAAATATCGACACACGAAGGTGTGTTTGGTTTATGGAATTCAATTTCTTTTGGAAAAAAATTTCTTAAGTTGAGGAGAATTTTTTTTTTTTTTTTTTTTTTTTTTTTTTTGCATAAGAGGCATGCATTTTGTTTTTTTTTGCAAGTTTTGAGGAGAAAATATAACATGATTAGACTATTAACTATCATGATAAAAGCATGGAAATCAGGTATATTGAACAAGTATACAAGTTTAATCTTTCAAGCTACCGGTATTATATATAACCAGAAAAGGAATGTAAAATGTTATGCCCCATATCCAGCAATGGAAAGAAAGATAGTGCTAAACCTTCATAAAAAATCAGCTTAAGAGCACAAAAGCAGATGCTTGAAAATGGAAGCTTGGGTTATCAACTGTCAAGATGAAGAAGATAAATTACCGAGCAAGGAAGTGTGTGAAAATGAAAGCGTGAGTTATACTTTCAACTCTTGTATTTCCTAATTAACAATCCTCAGTAGGTCAATAAGAGTACGTCAATAAGATTAGAAGTGTAGTGAACAAGATGTTCTTTTTTATTCATTTTGAGAAATAAGAGAAAAATAATAAAATAATAGATAAATTAAATCTGTGTGGGTTTACATGAACTTACTTCTTATCTAGAAAAGCTAGCTATCAACAAACTCTTCAAATAAGCATTTATACATATGAATGCCAAACTCATTCCTTCATCAAGCTCACCCACCGCCTACATATGAATGCCAAACTCATTCCTTCCACCAACACCCTGTAATATCCACAGTCGCACACACTCCCTCATCAAGCTCACCCACCGCCTACTAAAACCCAATCTTTCCATTGTCCTACCTAGAACACACCCACCTCCACCCGGTCATAAGCCTTATTCATATCGATCTTTAAAGCACCAAAACCCGCTCCATCCCTTTTACAACGATTCATAGCATGAACATACTCATAAGCAATTAAAACATTATCAACAATAGAACGACCTGGGATAAAAGCACTTTGACCACTAGAAATAACAGAGTCTATCACCCCCCGAAACCTATTCGCTAAGAGTTTCGCCAAACTACAGTAAACAACATTACATAATGAAATTGGGCGAAAATCTGACATTAAAATCTGGGGTTTTTCTTTTTTCGGGATTAAAACAATATTGGTAGCATTTATCGACTTAGGTAAAATACCAGTAGCTAAAAAGTTTTTACAAAAGAGAGCTACCTCATCTCCCACCACGTTCCACTAAATTTGAAAGAAGGCAGGTGATAGGCCATCAAGACGAGAATTTTGTCGGGATGCATCGCAAACAAAGCGCTGCGAACCTCCTCCAGTGTGATATCTCGTAACAACATCATTTTGGCTATATGAAACACGCTGGATTTAAACAGATCTAAAACCGGTATATCATTTCCCTCCCTCTATAAGTGAACAAATTCAGGAAATAATCGACCCATAATAGCTCCATTTGCCATCATCATATCTGTTATGGGCTATCCAATGGAATTCCTCCCCAAAGAGTGGATTTTATTCTTCCTCCTACGGAAGTTACAGACGTATGGAAAAAACGCGTGTTACAGCCCCCCGAGCATACCATATCTCCTTGGCCTCTGTCTCTATCGATCACATTGAATTGTAATTTGGAGCAGTGGGGAAAGAAAAAGAAAAAGATTTAATTCCACTTTTGGTCCTATATTTATTGCATGATGGACACATTTTGCCCGCTTTTATTCATTTAGCCACATTTGGACCAGCCTTTTTAAAAGGTGGACACTTTTGGTCCACCGTTACATTTGTGTTAAACAACCGTGAAGTTGGAGGGCAATTCTGTCCTTTCATGTCCATCTGGTTTTGTTCACAGTTCTATCCTTGCGCATAGTCTCACACTTCTTTCCCGGGTGCCCAAAAAAAAATGCTACATGCGGCAATAGAGAGATGTTGATCTAGTAAATAGAGAGATGTTGAAGATCAAGAGGCACCACAAATCTGTAATTAACTCAACAATCCCAAAAACCCAAAACTCAAATTTTAAATTCCCTAAAAAATTGCGATATGAACATGGGGAAGATGCACAAACCAAGCTTCCTGCACAAAAAAAAAAAAAAAAAAAAAAAAAAAAAAAAAAAAAAACAAACAAAGCACCCATATATGTCTCCACCTTCAATGCTGAGGTTTCCCCTTTGTCCTCTCTCGCCGTTGATGATAGGTGGTGGCGGCCTTGCTGGCGCTGCGTCTGAAAATGGGCGACGGAAAACCTAAGACGACGGAGGAGGATTCCCTTTCCCATGTCGCCTTCACTTGCTGCTCTCAAGCTCGTTGATTCCTCGATTCTTTTCCTCGTTGTTTTTCATAAGGTCCTCAGATCTGAGCTAGCTCAGCTTTGCCGCGTCGCGGTGGAGGCCGCCGAGGGGGAATGGGTCCCTTGCCTTGACCTCGTTGACCAGCTTAGGAGGAGGTTTGAGTTCGTGAAACTAGTCTGTAAATACCATTGTGCTGCAGAAGATGAGGTTGGGCTTCTTACTTTTCTATAAATACGATTGTCGGACATTCGCAGGTGGCGCAACAACTCCGGGAAATTCCGGAGACCTCCGATCATCGTTCTAACCAGAGGAGTATGTTCTCGACACCTCCCCAACACCATCCAAGACAACTGATCGCCCATGCAAAACCTGATTCGCCGGCAACACCTCCAACAATGTATTCTGGGCTGACACACGAGAACTCTCAGGAGGTTGTCGAACATCAATCGGATCATTAGAAATCGTTCGCCCCTCAACCCCAGCACCATCCACACCCAGTCCAAAGCCGATAACAGAACGACCGGCGACCGACAAGTCCGCCCATTGACGATGCCTCCAGAGTGCCGTCCGATTGCCCAAATTGTTGAGGGTTTAGTGGTTGGTCCTAATGGACTCTTAGACTTTGACGGGAATTGTCCTCTTACTTCACAGCTTGTTTAAAAACAGCAAATGTAACCGGTGGACCAAAATTATTCTACCTTTTAAAAAGGCTGGGCAAGAATGTGACTGAAATTAATAAAAGCGGACAAAAATGTGTCCACCGTGCAATAAATGTAGGACCAAAAGTGGAATTAACTCAAAGAAAAAATGAAATGACTCTTTTGCCATTGATGATGATGATTATTATTATTACACATTAACATTTTAGTTTTATATTCACTTCTTCCCCTTCCAATTTAGCAATAATTCTATTATTCATTACAAATAATATATTTTTAAATTTCTACTTTATTCGCACGTTATTCTTTTTTTCAACTAAATTACAATTCATTTCTTCTTAATTAATTCTCTCCAACCAAAATGGCCCATTAAAAAGAAATAATAATGGCATCAAGAAATAATGTCCGTAGCGATTGTTCTAAAAAAAAAAAAAAAAAAAAAAAAAAAAAAAAACTCTAGCGGTTCAGTACATATGAGTGCAGTGAAAACGTCAACCTGCAGCTTTGTTCACACCTCTGTACTTTGTACAACATTTAATAATAATAATAATATATAATAATAATAATAATATAATAATAATAATTAATTATTATTATTTATTATTATTAATTATATTATTATATGTTAATATTAATATTATGGATTCAAAATATGATTCTTAAAATCATAATCTAAATTATTATGGCAACGATAAAATAATATGAGTTCAGTGAATACGTTAGCCTGCAGTCTTGTTTCACACCTCAATATAACATTTAATAATAATAAAAATAATAATAATAATAATAATAATATATAATAATTTTATATTATTAATACTATTATTAAATGTTACAAAATATTATCTTTATTACCATAAAATTTTGAACAAGCAAATTCAAATGAATTTCCAAAATATGATTCTTAAAATCATAATCTAAATTATTATGGCAACGATAAAATAATATGAGTTCAGTGAATACGTCAGCCTACAGTTCTTGTTCACACCTCTAATACAATATTTAATAAATATAATAATAATAATAATAATAATAATAATAATATTAATAATATATTTATTATTATTATTAAATGTTACGTAATACTATATTTGGACAAACAAATTCAAATGAATTTCAAAATATGATTCTTTAAATCATAATCTAAATTATTATGGCAACTATAAAATAATATGAGTTCAGTGAATATGTCACCCTGCAGCCTTGTTCACACCTATGTACAACATTTAATAATAATAATAATAATAATATATTATTATTATTATTATTATTACTTTACTATTATTAAATGTTACATAATATTATCTTTATTACCATAAAAGTTTTGGACAAGCAAATTCAAATGAATTTCAAAATATGATTCTTATTATCATAATTAAATTATTATGACAACAATAAAATAATATGAGTTCAGTGAATACGTCAGTCGGCAACCTTGTTCACACCTCTGTACAACATTTAATAATAATAATAATAATAATTAATTATTATTATTATTATTATTTACTATTATTAAATGTTACATAATATTATCTTTATTACCACAAAAGTTTTTGACCAAACAAATTCAAATTAATTTCAAAATATGATTCTTAAAATCATAATCTAAATTATTATGGCAACGATAAAATAATATGAGTTCAGTGAATACGTCAGTCAGCAGCCTTCTTCCACACCTTCTTTACAACAATTAATAATAATAATAATAATAATAATAATAATTATTGTTATTTATTATTATTATTATTATTACTATTATTAAAAATGTTATATAATATTATCTTTATTACCATAAAATTAATGTAAATTCAAAAAATTTCTAAATATGATTCTTAAAATCATAATCTAAAATTATTATGACAATGATAAAATAAATGAGTTCAGTGAATACGTCAGCCTGCCGCCTTATTCAGTTCCATCCTTATATAAATCAAGCCAATAAACATACCCAGAACAGAGAACACATTGGCTGATTAACACAGAATTTAAACACTCAGATCGAGATGGCAGAAGTGAAGGTTGTAGGTGCTTGGACAAGCCCTTTTAGCGCAAGAGTTGAGGTTGCTCTCAAACTGAAGGAGTTGAATATGAATTCATACAAGAAGATCTCTTCAAAAGAGCCCCTTGCTTCTCAAATCCAACCCTGTCCACAAGAAAGTCCCTGTGCTCTTGCACAACGGAAACCCACTACCTGAGTCTCTCGTCATCGTCGAGTATATCGACGAGACCTTTCCGGGCACTCCCATTTTGCCCAAAGATCCTTACGAGAGAGCCTTGGCTCGTTTCTGGGCTAAGTTCATAGACGATCAGGTAAATCTACTACTATATATAATCTGAGATTTAGCTTTGCTTTTCGATTTTGTGACGTATGTACGTGTGTTTAACTGTTACTTTTGAGCCCAGTTCGTGCCTGCATTGAAGAAAGCAGTATTTAGCAAAGGCGAGGAGCAAGATAAGGGAAAAGAGGAAGTTCGTGAGCTTCAGAAAGTTCTCGACAATGAATTGAAGAAGAAGAAGTTCTTGGGAGGGGAGGCGATCGGACTTGCAGATATAGCCGGCAATTTCGTTGCTTTATGGTCTGGAGTTTTTCGATGAAGTATTGGAGGGGGACTGGGCGGACGGAAGAAAATTTCCCTCATTTTATGTCGCTGGACACAGGATTTCCTCAACAGCGATGTAATTAAGGAGACTTTACCTTCTAGAGATAAACTTGTTGCCTTTTTTCACCAAGATATTCAAGCCAAGCTGCTACTGCTTCTCAGTAAACATTTGAGCTTAACTCAATAATGATTCAAAAGTAGAATTTGGGGAGAAGAGAGAAGTAAGCATTTGTTTTAGATTCAAAAGTTTTACTGTAAGAGATGTAATAAATTAATGTCATCAATGTCTCATAAGTCATATCTATTGTAACATTTGCGTCTTAATTATTAATATAATAAAATAATGAGAGAAGGTCATGGGCTTTCTTAGTTTTTTCTTTCTTTGTTAAATATGGATATGAAGGTGTGTTTCATTCATGGAATTCAATTTTTTTGCACAAAAAATTTCTGGAAATTGAGGAGAATAATTTTATTATTTATTATTTATTATTTATTATTATTATTATTATTATTATTTTTTTTTTTTTTTTTTTTTTGCATAAGAAGTGGCATGCATGTTTGTTTTTCTTTGCAAGTTTTGAGGAGAAAATATAACATGATTAGACTATTATACTATCATGATAAAAGCATGGAAAATCAGATATATTGAACAAGTATACAAGTTTAATCTTTCAAGCTACGAGTATTATATATAACCAGAAAAGGAATGTAAAATGTTATGCCCTATCCAGCAATGGAAAGAAGATTAGTGCTAAACCTTCATAAAAAATCAGCTTAAGAGGCAAAAGGCAGATGCTTGAAAATGGAAGCTTGGGTTATCAACTGTCAAGATATTTGAAGAAGATAAATACCGAGCAAGGAAGTGTGTGAAAATAAAAGCCCGAGTTATACTTTCAACTCACGTATTTCCTAATATAACAATCTCAGTAGGTCAATAAAATTAGAAGTGTACTGAACACGATGTTCTTTTTTATTCATTTCGAGAACTGAGAGAAAATAATAATAATAATCATAATAGATAAATTAAATCTTTGTGGGTTTACATGAACTTACTTCTTATCTAGAAAAGCTATCAACAAACTCTTCAAATAAGCATTTATACATATGAATGCCAAACTCATGTGCCTTTTGTTCTTTGCATGCCAATAAGGCAATATGTGTTCTTTGCATGCCAATAAGGCAAATAAGTACCCCATACTGGCACTAGGCAAGACAACAAACTAACAAAGAATAAACTATTTTCAACAATAATGAAGAATGGAAAACTAATCGTAAAATTTACTGGCTCAGACAGCAATAGAGGGATATCACACTTGCTTTTAGCCAACGCAACATAATGAATACTATTAATGGCAAGAGTGGGAACCCAATATTTTGGGTTTTCGTTTATAAAAATCGTAAATTGGAAAATGAATCTGAACCATGAACTGGGAGGTTCAAATGGAAACAACTACTAGCAGTTTATTATTATATTATTATTATTATTATTATATTATTTAATTATTATTATTATATATTATTAATTATTATTTTATTATTATTATATTTATTACTAAATGTTACATAATATACCTTTTTATGCATTCAAATATGATTCTTAAAATCATAATCTAAATTATTATGGCAACGATAAAATAATATGAGTTCAGTGAATACGTTAACCTGCAGTCTTGTTCACACCTCAGTATAACATTTAATAATAATAATATTATTATTATTATTACTATTATTAAATGTTACATAATATTATCTTTATTATCATTAAAGTTTTGGACAAACAAATTCAAATGAATTTCAAAATATGATTCTTAAAATGATAATCTAAATTTTATGACAACGATAAAATAATATGAGTTCAGTGAATACGTCAGCCTTCAGCCTTGTTCACACTCTATACAATATTAATAATATAATAATATATAATAATAATAATAATAATAATATAATAATAATAATAAATTTATTATTATTATTAAATTTTATTATTATTTCTATATTAAAAAATGTATATAATAATTATCTTTATTACCATAAAATTAAAGGTAAATTCAAAATAAATTTTAAAATGTGATTCTTAAATCACAATCTAAATTATTATGACAACGATAATAATAATATGAGTTCAGTGAATACGTCAGTCTGCAGCCTTGTCAGTTCCATCCTTATATAAATTCAAGCCAAATAAACATACCAGAATAGAGAAACACATTTGACTAATTAACACAGAATTTAAACCACCCCCAGATCGAGATGGCAGAAGTGAAGGTTATAAGGTAGTTGGGATAAGCCCTTATAGCGCAAGAGTTGAGCTTGCTCTCAAACTGAAGGGAGTTGAATATGAATTCATACAAGAATCTTTCCTCAACAAGAGCCTTGCTTCTCAAAACCCCAACCCTGTCACAAGAAAAGTCCCTGTGTCTTACAAGGAAACCCACTACCCCTGAGTCTCTCGTCATCGTCGAGTATATCGACGAGACCTTTCCGGGCACTACCATTTTGCCAAAGGATCCTTACGAGAATTTCCTTGGCTCGTTTCTGGGCTATGTTCATAGACGATCAGTAAATCTATACTACATATTAGTCCTCATCCTTCAATTCGTCCATTTTAATATGAGATTTAGCCTTTGCTTTTCGATTTGTGACGTACGTACGTGTGTTTAACTGTTACTGTTGAGCCCAGTTCGTGGCCTGCATTGAAGAAAGCATTATTTACCCAAAGGCGAGGAGCAAAGATAAGGGAAAAGAGGAAGTTCGTGAAGTTCCTGAAAGTTCTCGACAATGAATTGAAGAAGAAGAAGTTCTTTAGGGGGGAGACGATCCGGACTGTGCAGATATAGCAGGTCAATTTCGTTCTTTTATGTCCTGTAGTTTTTTGGATGAAGTATTGGATGGGACTGAACGTGACGGAAGAAATTTCCCTCATTTATTCGCTGACACCAGGGATTTCCTCCAACAGCGATTGTAATTAAGTGAGACTTTACCTTCTAGAGATAACTTTTTGTTGCTTTTCACCAAGCCGATTAAGTCCAGGCACTGCTACTGCTTCTCAGTAACCATTTGAGCTTAACTCTATATAATGATCCTTAAGTAGTATTTGGGGAGAAGACTGGGAGAAGTAAGCATTTTGTTTAGATTGAAAAGTTG
This sequence comes from Ipomoea purpurea, assembly GCA_009835305.1. NCBI lineage: Eukaryota > Viridiplantae > Streptophyta > Magnoliopsida > Solanales > Convolvulaceae > Ipomoea > Ipomoea purpurea. The sequence goes on along the minus strand of VALG01007464.1, from coordinate 812 downwards.
GTTTACTGAAGAGATGTAAAAATTAATGTCATCCATGCTCATACGTCATATCTATTGTAAATTTGCTTCCTGGATTATTTAATAAATAAAATATGAGAGAAGTCTGGACTTTCTTCTTTCTTTGTTAAATAAATCTTATATTGAAGGGGTTGGTTTCCGTTCAATTGAATTCAAATTTTTTTGAACAAAAATTTCTAGAATTGAGGAGAATAATTTTTATTTTTTTTTTTCATAGAGGGCATTTTTTTTTATTTTTTTTTGTTTTTGGTTTTTGTTTTTTTTTTGCAAGTGTTGAGGAGAAAATTAACATTGTTAGACTAATTATTCTTTAAAGCATGAAAATCAAGTATTATTGAACAAGTATACAGATGCAAAGTTAATATTTCAAGCTAACGGAGTATATTAAATATAACTAGAGGCCAACAAAGCAGATGCTTTTGAAAAATGAAGGTTGGGGTTATTACTGTTAAGAATATTTTGAAGAGATAAGTTACCATGCAAGGAAGTATATGAAAAGAAAGCCCTGAGTTAACTTTTAACTCACATGTCCTCCTAAATTAAACAATTCTCAAGGTAGGAATTAGAAGTGTAAGTGAACAAGATGTTCTTTTATTCATTTGAGAACTAAGAGAAAAAAAAATTAAATCTTTATGGAGTTTTACATGAACTTACTCCTTATCGTTATCCAACAAACTCCTTCAAAATAAGCATTATACATATGAATGCCAAAACTCAATTGTGTCTTTTGTTCTTTGCAATGCCAAATAGGGCAAATATGTGTTTCTTTTGGCCAGCCAAATAATGAAGACAAC
>VALG01007461.1:0-10140 GCA_009835305.1 Ipomoea purpurea | reverse complement strand
ACCTTTCTCGCAACACCCCAATGTAACCGCTAACATTCCTTCCAAAGTATACGAAGGATTTTGCACCCCCGTCCGTTTGCGTCAAAGAATCACACCGAGGGAAATATCATTTTTTTTAAAAAAAATAAAACATATTCTATTGTTTGTTTTAAACTTTTTAATTCTAAAACAACCAAAATAAGTAAATTTACTAAACTATTATTTACTTTTTTTTTACACCAAGACAAACTTATCTTATAAATAATAATATTCTCAGTTCATCTCACTATTGATGTGTTATAGGAGAAAGATAACCAATGAAATTGTGGGATGAGAAACTCGCAACTACTTAGAGAAATTCTATTGTATATACTTGATTTGAAAAATAAAAAATCTCTATGAAAAGTTTATACAAACTAAATGTTTGACAAATTGATTTTCTAAGAATTTAAATTTATATATGTTTTATTAAAGTTTCAGACAAGAGTTGTTCTGAATGATGAGAGGAATTTGCAATATTTGATAATGTGACAACAGAAAATCATGTAATGTGATTTTATCCCATAAAGGATCATGAGAAGTTCAAAACAACCCATGGGTCTGAAATCCATCAAAGAAAGTCTAATATATTATTTTAGGGGTGAAGTTAAATTATTTGGGCAATTTTTCAATCATTGTTCCCAATAATTCACTCATAGGTTTGACAATGTCATCAACATCACAAAGTGAACTTCGGAAATATAATATATATATATATAGTATACTATATAATAGGGGTAAAAATTAGAGAATTCCCCCTTTTTTCTCATGCGTCTATAAATACAGCAAGTGGATGTCGAAAAATGCAGACTCAAAAAAGTCAGTCCTTTATACCCTAAACATACACACTGCAACAATAATAATAATTACTTTCTGTTGCTTCTCCTTCCCATCACTTCCAATTCCTCAACAATCCACTTTTCCAATCTGCATGAACTATATACAGTCACTCATCATCATCAACAACCTCTGTTGGCTTTTAAGGATGTTTCTCTGATCTTCTTGTGTTTTACTAAGATTTTTCAGCTTTTCTTTGTTGATACCCAGGTAGTTACAGGCTTCAGCAGCTAGCATCCAAGAAAGCTGCAACATGCCGGAGATACAACGAAGAGCATAACTGCCCAAATCCGATCATCTCTGTCCAGCTCATTCTGAAAGCGTTCAAATAATAGCTCTGGACTACATTTTTCTCCCATCTGCCACCAGGAACCCCAAACCCAAACCCATTTTTGTTTTTTTTTATAGCGTTTTTTGCTTTTTTTTCTTTTTTTTTCCTTTTTTCTTTTTAAAACATCGCTTACCCTGTTTCTCACCTCTGGGCAGTCCTCAGTATACTGCGGCAGAGAGATTTCTCCAAAAGGTTCCTGCGAAAGAAAACAGAACAAACCCTCCCAACCCCTCAGTAGTCTCCCGTCTCACAGCAATTTCCCTGCTACGCGACGCGCCCGGCGGGGGCCGAGAAGAAGCTTTGTACAGAGGGGTGAGGGAGAGGCACTGGGGGGGGAAATGGTTGCGGAGATAAGACTTCCCCAAGAACAGAAAATGAGGTGTGCCTGGGAGCTTACGACACGCGCCGAGGCGGCGGCCTACGCCTACGACACGGGGCGTATAAGCTTCGCGGTGAGTACGCGCGGTTGAATTTCCCCGATCCCACCAGCTGGGGTTCGGAGAATAATGCGAAGCCTTAACGCCGTCCAAGACCGGCCGTGGACCGCGAAGATCCAAAGCGATTCGCCAGAAGGTGAGAAGGGAGAAGCGCGAAGAGGCGGCCAAGAAAAGCAGCAACGAGAAGTGCTGATGGCGGGTTCGAGCCTCCGTCTTTCTTGTTCGTTCGCGCGGGAATGAAAGCTGAGTAACTGGCTGAACGATTTTCTCCCCGGAGGTGTTTCTGAAGATGGGTTTTGCGATGAGCGATTACTTCGCCGAGCTCAGCTCCGGCGAGTTGGCGGGGTGGCGGAGCAAACGTCCCGGAGATGATGGAGACTGCTTCTGGCAAGGATGCCTTCGTTTGATCCAGAGTTTGATATGGAAGTTCTGGCCAATTAAGAAGATTAATTAGCAGTTGGGTGTTCAGTTTAATTTTTAGCCCCCAAATTAAAGAAGCTGTTTGTGGCAAGTGGCAACCCGTAAATGGCTAAGTTTTTGAAAAATTCCAACCGCATGTACTTCTCAACCTTGTCCATGTCCTTCTATAATTAACTTAGGACTAATCTCATTTCTAACATTTAAATTATAATCCACTTTTTCTTTTCTTTCTTTTCTCTATTTTTGTTTGCTCGAGATCTAAAACTAAACAGAGTTCATAGAAGCTGATGGACATATTGAGGATGGACCTGAAACAAATCCAAAGCTTGTATGAAACGGAGCAAGACATATTCGGTTAGACATCGAATTCTGCCAAGGATGAGGGTCGCGCTTGACCCCCCGGCGCATAGGCGAGCCCCCGTGTTCAACATTAGGCTCGGCCACCGTAACTCCAGGCGAGGGCCAGCCAACGGAAGCTACGGCAGTACTCCAAGTTGTTACAACTCTCCCCCTTTTTTGGGGGGGGCGATTAGATGCAATTAGTATAAATAAGAGCCCCAATGTATCTCCTCCTTCTATCGAACAATTACAACAATCTTCAAAAAACTTTCTTGTGCCTTTACGAATATCATTCATATATTTAATCCCTTATTGCCTGTTATCATTAGTTACCGAGTTTGTATGTCGATCCACCCCGAGTTAATTTAAATTCATCGAGCACATAATGGTCCTATCCCGCTTTCGTCAGGAAATTTAATATGGAATTCAATCTGAGAACAGTTTTCACGAAAGAAAGCAATATCCACCTCTTTTTATTTAATTATTTACCAGAAAAAAATGCAATATATATTAAACAAAAAAAAAAATCGTATAGTCGGTATACACCTGTATCATCAATTCAATATATTTCGTCAATGTTGCTCTATTATTGGGGACAATGGGCATCATTGTCATGGTAAGAATTTATACTTTGGCGCCTAAATTAAGGATATACTGACACGTGAATGTCTTTCAAAAAGACAAAACAACAACAATAATGGTGTAGGACTTTCTTAAAAAAAAAAATCTTATTAAACGATTTGAGATGAAGAGAAATTGAATGTGATCTGGCGCAGCGGGAACAGAGAGAGCATAAAGATTTAGAGCAGTTAAAGAAGAATTGGCGAAAAGGAAGAGAGGCCACGAATTACCAGATTATTATATTCTGCCTCCAACAATGTGATGTAAACACGCGCTGCCGCTATTTAAGAAAGCAACATGTGATGCAGAGAAAGCTCCTGCTTTTGTTTTGGATTCGATTTGGGGCAGAGAGATTCGATATGGATTCGTGGTCGCTTTCTCTGGCTTTATGTTTTACCTACTTTCTTGTTTTTTCCCATTACTTCTTCCCAACTGTATGTGGTACACGCCTCCTAGCATCTTATCACGATTCCATCGTTTCAATCAAATTGCAAACAATTACACTCAACTCTAAATCAATGACCTTTACAGTTGAGTTAGTGTTGTATACTATTACTGTCATGCTCACATCCATGATGATATTCACATACAAACTAATTTTAAATTACAATTCAATTCTATATTTCAAGAAGAATTCAACAGTTGCTATCATGAATATAACCATGCAAAGGACTACAAATAGATAAAATCAACTATCGATTGCAACATTGTATAAATACTTAGTCGATTACCTTCTTTCTCGCCAAAAGGTTGAATCCTCCAAACCCCTAAGGACCCACAGAGCATTTGGAAGAGTAAATCACGTAATTACAATGGGCCTCAACAGACAGGGGCGCCAGTGTTAGTGCCACCAAGGACATCCGCCCACTTGAGCAATGGGAATCCCCACATTACTGTGCCATCTTCTCCCAAAAATACTAACCAACTAAGTAAGGCCTTACCCTAACAAGATTTGTTTAGAGGTTTTGCCCAAAATTTGAATATAACCTGAATACTTACGTTATTATGGGACAAGTATACCGGCACCTTTATCTTGTACCAACAAATTCGGGGAACAAATGTGATTTTACTAAATTAATTAATCTCCCTTTGACCGATTACCACTTAACGACACTCAAATAACGATGGACCTAAAGCTTTGACACCTTGAAGGAAAAAACCAAGGGTATTCCCCGCAACCCAATTTTGTTGTGGAACCCACGGTTGATCTAAAGTAGGTGAAAGTCCGGCGCTGGTGTTTCGGCCCTATTACGCGACTTGACACACGCAGGAAATGGGCCATTCAGACTCAGTCCTCCCTCAGAAGTTTATTTTACTGTGTAACTTCAGAAAGTAAAAAATAACAAAATCTGAATGCAGCAGACGAGCAGGATGATACCTTACCAGCTATTTCTCTAAGATCGGTTGACGCCTGGCCTGTTCATTAATGCAGCAAGGCACGCTCACAGTTAAACAGGTGAGGTGAACAACTCATGTGTTTTTTGACCAAATTATTTGAGGGCAGGCAATATTACAGACGTTTAGATTACTCTGACATTTACATATTAGAGGCACATGGATGCCTGACAGCTGTTATCAACCATTACACAAATTCCTATACGTAAAACCACAAGATTTGAGGGATAGGAATCACTAACCCCGAAAACTTATTGAAGTTCTTTCCGTGGCTGGACTTTGGCGCTATACAACTTTCTATACGTCCTGCAGAGTTAAGTTAAACCCCCGGTTTAGTTTCTACAAGACCTAAATGTTTTTGCTTGATTACACAGCTTAAGAAACTACATCAATCATCAAAACACATCTCTAGAACACTAGTAAAGAAGAGAGGAATTGAATATACCTTGCAGGATTTTAGCAGCGGTTGCAAGAACGATTGTATGAAATATCTCACAGATTTCCCAAGAGAGGTTCCATCCCATTCTGGAATCAGAAACAAACGGAGAAGCCAAATGTAAGAAATGCAGTATCGTTGAAAGGCAGGAAAAAAAACAATCTTCAACTACTAAAAGTTGACAACTGTTTCTCCATATGAGTACTGGAATAACGCTTAAAATTTTCTAACACTGAGTTTATAATCAAGATTAAAGGGTATACGCTATCCATATCAGGCTCTAAAGCCTCCCATGTTAAGTTCTCCAAAGAAGCTGCTATACAACAATGGAATATTTATGTGTTCTTTGAATAGTAAGATTAGCTTCTCAACCTAATGGGCAACCAATTATTTTATTGATTCCAATGAGGATTATATCTACAATACTAAGTAGCAATAGATACAATCAAAAATAATAAAACATACCCGGGAAAGAGTTGGTGCATCAGCAGGATCAAATTCCTCACATTCCTTAGGGTCAATGGGAATGCAGACACGGCCTAGAGAAAAAAGCAAAGGGTCAACATGCATCCTAAAAGATTATACAGACCAGAAAACATATCTGAAAGAGGGAAGATCCAAGGATTCAAGTTTTGCACTTCTTATGTTGTATGTTGTACGCTCGTGGCAAAAGAAAATCAACAAAAGGAAATTAAAAAATTCAAAATAGAACCTGTCTGGGGATGCACACAGAATGGTGCTTTCAGTAAGATGATTCAAGTGTCTTGAAACCTGGATTGTTGCTTGCACTTAGGGTTATGGACCAATATATCAAAAGGATACAAAATATAAGTCAATCCTATTTTATTGCTTGGAAAATATCATATCTTAATATCCTGCAATTGCACGTAGAAAAAAAAAGATCAAGTAGTCAAATGATGAGAAAATAAACCTCCATATCAAGCCTAGGGTAGGTAAAAGAAAACACAATCTCTTCAACACATCTACGAATTCCCTGGGCCTGAAATGTTAAATTACAGCGATTCAGAAAAACAGAAATCAACCTGAGCATAATAGAAACTTGAAAGAGAATGTGACATCTTGAATTTGTTGAGCTTATCTAAGACTAATTGAAGTCCAAACAAGAAATTGAATTAAAAGAGAATAAGTGTTTTCAACAACAGTTATGTAGATTGCAGCTGTAACATTGTCACGCTAAATAGTGGGAAAATAAAATAAAAAGTGTTGACAATAGGTCAGAAAATACAAGATATATGTTCATGTCGTTTTAAAGAGAATGTTGACCTGAAGTATATACCTTGTGTTTACCAGATTGCAGCAGATGTTTTAGTTGTTCCCATCTGAAAACATTAATGTCATCTTTCACACGTTTGTTTTCCTGCCACTTTGCCCGGAGCTCAGATACAATATCTGCAATAATCACCTTCAGTTTATTCAAAGAGAAATGAAAAGTAGCTATAAAGTTCTTTGTAACTTGAGAGTGATTTTGTGAAAAGGTAAACATCCATACGCTCATCAGGAATCATTTCCAGTATCTTTTCACATCTTTCCTGGCTTGAGAACAAATTTTGACTCAAAAGCAATTTGTTCTCAAAAAAATCCCTTAAGACTTCCGTGTATGATCTCCTGCATAGGTTTAATGAGACTCAAAAGAGAATGGAGCTAAACCTAAAATCAGAGAGAAGCATACAACATAAAAAAGAGATAATCACTCTTACACTAGGAAAGGGTGAAGTGCAGGACCCATGAGAGAAACTTTTCGATTGCTATTCTCATTGCCCTGAAATTTCAAGAAAATTTTCTGTAATTCCATATGGTATCATATATTTTACCATTGCAATCTAAAACAGATTTAAAGAACCTTGTAGACACGAAAGTAATCAGCAATAGCAGCCCTTTGTTCATTATTCAACCTGGTCATAAAATACCAGTTAAGTTTACACATCCAAATTTGCAGAAAATTGCGACATAATGATTAAATTTACAGTTCCCCATGTAGCAGCATTACCTTCTGGCTTTTAGATCACAAACCCAACAATGGACACCACGCCGGCCACTGTACACCCAGAGAATGTGATTGAATCCAAAGTCCTCTGTAGAAAAAACATATGAATCTAGATTTGTATTTATGCACATCATTGTGTTTGCAAATAAAACTTGTGCCATAATAGATGTTGGACATATTATCGGGTAATTTAAACACAGTTCAGTTCTTGCTCACAACTAAAATCAAATGGCGCGAAGATTGAATTTGAGAAAATTGAAAAAACAATGAGGAGGCTCTAACTGTTAGATGAATGGTGTCAATATAGACTAAAACATAATAATCTTATCTGATGAAACCACAACTAATTAGAAGCCAAAAGCTTTAAGTCTTCACAAAAAGCAACGATTGGTGAGCAGGGGTTGTGGGTGTTGTATTCGATAATTACGTGTGAAGGTGTCGGGTGAAGTGGGTGTTAAACAGAGCCTATTGAAAAGAACTGCAGAAAAAACGCGAAGGATGGGATGTTGCAACTTATAAAGGTCTACAATCTTAATTTGGCAAATTTGGCATAATAGTCTACCGGTTTGCCACTCAGTTTTTAGCATTTGGTTCAATGAAACAAATTGCAGTAAGATATAGTGTTTTCAGTTTATAAATATATGCATACCTCTTAGGGAGTATCAATGACTTTAATAGCAACCGTCATAAAGTGGCACAGTTTGAGGCAAACATCAGCTCCTGGAGCCACAATACCTAAACATCAGTCTGATATATCCCTGCAGTAAAAAAGATGGATTATGATATCAACATAAAGACACTTGGCTTGACATAGTAATAAGGAGGTTGTCAATTGACATTAGTAAAGGGCTCTTATATACAAAAACTAGCTCTCTCTGCTAATGGGTGAAATTGTTGAGTTCCCTTGTGCATAGGCGATGTTTTTGCAGGCTGCGAAGTACAGGTGTAATATGATAGTATGTTTAAAGATGGACCTGAGGTATTGTCGTGTAGCAACACAGACGTTAGCTCTATAAAAGATTCCCCGTTTCCTTGTAACAAAGAGGAATGGGAAGTAGGAGAAGGGAACGCCCGGGTCACAGGTAGAAATAAGAAAAGAGAATTAACCTGCTGAATTATAACGCTCAATTATGATTTTGAATGCGACCTCTCGCTTGATGGCAGTTTCAAGTCAGAAGCACTAGGTTGACCGATGAAACGCCCATGACGACTCGATGGTGGTATGATAATCTAAGGCTCGCATGAGAGCACTCCTGACGTTCAATAATTGTAGGACGTCAAACCAGGGATGCTTTGTCATCTAGGAAGATTGCATATCTGTGGAAGAGTAAACGAGGTCGGGTATTTGGTGGCGGGTAAACAAACCACACTAAACGCCCGAACCAGGGCAGTACCCATAAACTGATTAGGACGTCTGATCGCCTATGTTGCTCAATCCATCAAATCTAGAAAATAGGTAAAGCAGCATCTCTTCCCTGTGGACTCTCTCGTATGGATAGCCCTGATAAGAGTAGTTGTGAGAGTTGCACTATTTTAAATCGACTATTGATGAAGCCCAGCACTGTACAGGATTATCTGAAGCATAACGAGCAAGAATCTATGGCCATGTTATCCTATTTCGCTCGTTTTTTCTATTAATCTCTCATTAATGATCTGTTAATACAACACCACTGAAGCCACTGATGCGTAGTTGGCATCCTCAATACGAAAGCTCAATGATAGGCTAGAAATTTAAGCGCACCGCTGATTGTTGTGGAAAACTGCTTAGGGCTGTATTTAATATTGGAAGGTTTAGGGAGTTCGAATCGATAGTCCATATCTAGATATTAACATCATTATACTTCTGCGCTCGGAGTGTCATCATCATGATCACAATTGGAGAGTGATCTTGACATTAGGAACGTCATACCAACAAGGAATCGATCAGAAGAGTTCACATATGCAATACAATACGATTCGGGAGATAGTTGAGAGAGGTCAACACATATATAAATTATCAATAGTAGATGCTAAATTTATTTTACGATTCTCTGGTAGTTGTCTACGTAGTAAAGTTAGTTTGTTTTAGTCTTCTTACATTTATCTGCTCGTTAGTACGGTTACCCAATATATAAAAGACAGCGAGGGATTATTATTTATGAAGGGTCGTAAAGGGAGGAATAGTAAGCTGTACGCATGCTTGGAGTATAGGTATTATGTGGTAGACATTGAGGTCGGTAGGTCCGTCTTGTAATCATCCAGTTTTACATTTACATTTGGTCTTACGTATTCGTTGTATTGTGCAGAGGGTCTGCGTTCATTGTAAGCTTTCTTCTTTCTATTCTCTTACTGTCACAAGAGGGAGTTTCTATCGGACTTATCCACTTCTTTGTATGTGGAAGAGAGATTGTTATTTGTTGTGTGGAAGATGTAGTTATAGTGGTGGCTTCCTATGACTATAAGTTTCAATTGGGTACAAAGCGTGCTGTGTTTACTAGTCAGAGGTAATGTGTTTAGTGATATCCATATCCATCTGTTTTTCGTAGCTAGATATGATCAGATACACTTAATGGATGATGTATTAGGGTTTGTTGCTCAGGGTGCTGGGTGTTATGCTCAAACTGCTGGCCCGTATGTATGGCGACGTTGGTTATTATACATTTGAGGATACTTCCCTTACAGAGGTATGATGCATGATATTTTATTATAGGCTGATATAGGCGACGTATTATCTAGTGAAATACTTGTTTTTGAAATACCATAATGCTAGTAAATAGTACTGAGGTGGACTGGGATATGGAACGTATGTTATACCAATTTGCCAACTTTTAATGATTTGATATAGATAATTTATACAGTTTGCAACTTTCATACTTGCGCATTTTCTTTGACATGCTCTTGCTCAATAGCCATTGGTATAAAAATAGGTATTCCACATACGGCCGATCAGATGGTTCTAACTAGAGTAATTACGAGGGTGAGGAGTAGACAGTAAAACCAGCTCCGTACCTCTACGAGGTATAACGCGGTGCTGTTTGGTTGGAAGGGGACTTAATCTTATGTTAGTGTCTAAAATGTATGTATGTGTTTCAATCAGTTAGGATTAATTAAGTTTTTTGCAGTATTTACATATTTAGGACAAGGCAAGGCTTTCAATTCTAACTCAAGTATGTAAAAGCCTCCAACAGTGCCATATGAAATAAGGGCGCGTGAACTAGCGCGGCTAATGTATTATAATTTATGTATACGTAGGAGGGCTAGTAATTGGGTCTAAATAACTGTATGGTAAATATATGTTATAGTAAAAAGTGTGTACAGTGTG
>VALG01007458.1:0-18116 GCA_009835305.1 Ipomoea purpurea | reverse complement strand
TAATTGCATATCAAGACTTCTATGGTCGCAGAATTAGCACTTGGTACCAGGTACGCTATTATTATTCCATGTTGTACTAGGCATGATATGTGCCTAGTGAATTGTCCTTGAATCTTCAGCATACGGCGATATGACATAAGTCCTGAGCCAGTGTAGTTGAGGTTTCTTGACCAAGGAATCGTTGGTGGCGATCGAAGCGACACAACTATTTTGAGAGAAGGCGCACCGCTCTTTTGAGCGTAAGAGTAAAAGATAGAAAATCCACAAGGGGAGAGAGAAGACTACGTAGCATTCAAGTGCTATTTCTGTGTTGAATATTGTTCTCATTTTTACAAGGGATGCAGTATGAATGGAACCGAGGATGAAGTGGCAGCTGCCATGCTTTAACCAGCTTCAATGAAACCAGTATGTCGCAACTGCATTGACTACCCTCTCCCCACAAGCGATGCTATGTTCTTGATTGCAGAACTTTAAGAAGTCTAATAGGGGGTTTGCACAGCATCCCGCGTTGCGCCTCTGCGGAGGACAACTCGTTGGGATTCATTGATTATTTGAACAGATAGTTCATGAAGCTGATGGGACGGTCAAAAAAGAGTCAGGATCTTTAATTGCACATTACGATATTGCAATCAATGATCCGTCTCCATAGTCGCGAAACATCGCGAAGCCCAACTACAACAACCAGGAAAACGCATTTTTCCAATGAAAATGATCCATTTTGGGCAGTACAAATGAAGCAAACATGTACAGTCTGTTGGAACAGCACTATGAAAAAACATGCATGGCGAGCCTTGCGTGCACGCCGAACACGCATCTGACAAGTTAGTACAATGCCCAAAATAAGGAAAACCCAAAGCAAGTAGCTTTTAGTAAATGCCGTTGCCTGACGAGCAGAGTTTCAGTCGATTCTAGAACATTTCTGTCCACAGATTAAAGACTTGGGGGCCAGGATAAGTAGCAAAGGTATTAGTTGCCTCTTCCTAGAAAGGGGAGCGCGCGGGGAAGGCGGGGGTGGAGTGTGCACCCATAGCAACCTTCTAAATCAACGCACAGAAACCCTTTATATTTGAACTGCACCAAGCAGCTGCAAGTGATTCGCTTTAGGGCAGTAGATTTGTGGGCAGCACGTGGGGACTCGAGCTACCTGAGCATTTAGTGGAAGTTACAGACCCAATAGTGGCTTCGTTCGATGGGCGCGCGACAATGTCCTTGCATCTAAGTGAATGTAAGTTTACCTAACTAGCCTAATGGAGGACCATACCTAAGGCAATTTGGCTTTGTGCAAGAAACCCATTTGGCTTTTGAACCAATTTATGAAGTTTCAAGGAACGCACGACACATTAGAGAGCAAAGGAAGAAAATGAACTTTCAGTTTAACACTTTCCATAAGATTGTTGAATTTCTCAGAAAAACAGGACCAGGAAATCCGGCAAAAGAAGATCCAGTAGTGTGAGAAATTTGATAGACCTTGGTACACTCTTGATCCGTGCAGAGCTATTGTCCTATAAGAAAGCAACAAGACATGGCTGTCCAGTTTGGAATCTTGATTGAAGTTCCCAATTTTTTTTCTTGCTGCGTCCTAAATTTTGTGTCTAAGCGATCAATTCATAATCTGACACCAGATTACGCAATAATTGAAACAGAAGCAGTTTAAATGTATAATGAATCTAGGATGGAGAGTCTACCCTTTATATTAGAGAACAGAAGAAATTGAGAAAAAAGAAGCAACTTTGCGTTAGCACAGCAGTTGTGGACAATAGGATTGATGATGAATGAAACTGCCGTAGGACACAGAGAAGTGGATATGCATATGACGAAAAATCGCGAACCATACGATGATTATAATCCAGTCAAAAAACAATAACATGTTTCATCAAATCTGTCGGCAGTACGTGTATGAGTGACGGAAGTGGGAAGAAGATGTCTCTCAGAAACAACGCGAGATTTGAGGGAGAGGAATCAGTGATGAGTACAGGGGAGAATTGCTGTCTGACAACAAAAGAATAAATTAAACTTCACGCAGTTCAGCATATATTCCTCATAAAACAAGAAACAATGTTGAGTAAAAAGTGAAGTTATGGAGCACATGAACTAATCAAAAGAATGTCAGGATCATCAGATAATCAGTATATGAGATTAAACAATAACAACTACACTCAATATCTACTCAGTAAAACTCTTTCTTCCATTTCCAATTCAATCATCTATGAGTAAATTTAGGAACTCCATAAGCACCCAAAAAACAAAAAAAAAAAAAAAAAAAAACATTTTTACTAACCTGAGTTGCTTACAGGACCATCAGGTGCATTGATGAAGTCAGGGCCGGTTTTTAGAATTTTGTGGCTCCGTTCTTGTAAACCCTATCAACACATGGTGATATAATAATGATAATATGAAGTGAAACCAAAATTATCAAACAACAATACACATGTACGATACATACTACGGAGCAAACACATTAACATGTAAAATTAAAGATTAAAGTAAAGAAAAAAAAAAAAAAAAAAAGGATGAAACAATACGATAAGAAAGCCCTTATTCCTTGAATCCTTATTGATTTGCTTGGTCCTCATGGTTGCTAGACTGGCTACCAGCCTACAGTGCTAGAGAATTGGGCCGTTTGGCGAAAGTGCGATAATGCGGAATCGCGAAACGTCGTCACTCGTCTGTCAGGCCAGGCGTCAGCGCTTCTTCCCTCGTACTTCCGCCGTTCGCGGCTCCGCCCGTCCGGCTCTCCGAAAGCCGAAAGCGCTCCTGGCCTCTCTAAAATTCTACGGAAATCACTTCCACTCTTCCTCCCCTAAAATTCTAAATATTTGATTCTTATGTCTACTGATTTTAGTGTTCTACTGCTCTCAGACGTCTCACTGCTCTAAGCTCTGTGATTTGCCAAAGAAGATTAGAAGAGAAGAAACCATATTCTTTATACCATCACAGCAATATTGTATTCCTGTATAGTCAATAGTGTATTGGTGGACGGTGGTAATGATACAGAACGTTTGGGAAGAGGAACGGGTTTTGCATGCTCAATTAATTACGTCTTAAACTTCTTAATTATTATGAGAGAACTGCTGAATTTAGATATTTAGCGACGGTAGATTTAGGATGAGAGATTATATTTGTATCACCGATTTTGCTATTTGCACCTCCTATATAAATAGTCAAATAGATAGTGGCAAATACCAAGTGCTATTTGACTACTATTAATAAATGTAGTCAAAATAATATTCTGATTACTTTTATTTTTTTAACAATAACATATTAAAATTTAAAAAAAAGGAAACAAAAAAAGAGAGATGCAGTCGTGACCTTCTCCGGTGAAGGAGGCGAGCGACCTGCCTCTCCACCGGGAGGTGACGGGATCTCTTTCTCTTTTTTTCTTCGTTTTTTTTTTTGTATTTATTTATTAAATTATTTTGTATTGTGTTTTTTACTAATTTTATTTTCATCACTATGTTTTTAAATTTATTTTCAATACTCTGTTTTCTTTGTTCATACATTTTTTTTAACTTATTATTTTCAATAGGTTGTTTGTGTTTATGGGGTTTAATTTTAAATAAAAATAATGTTAATGTTGTTTTTATTTTATAATTTTTTATTAATTTAATTTGTGTTTAACTATTTTTTTGTATATTAGAGATATAATAATTAAATTGAATCGGCTAAAAATTTAAAAATACCATTACTTCAATAAAAAATTAAAATAAATTCATTCATTTCAATTAATATTATATTTGCCGAAGTATAATATGAGTGACAAGGTCTTGTACTCTTCATCTTACTTCATATATGGAGTCATCCATGCAGATTTGACATGCATATCTAAAATAGCAGTTCATGGGTTTGGCTCGCAGATTGTAGGCATTGGGTACCCTTCCTGTCAGAGTTGTTACCTTAAGCATAATGATTATTATTACATTAACCAAGGCTAGATCTGAAGGTGGTATAATATTGTTGTCTCCGTTGCATAAAAACATGTAGTATCACATTGTACTCGGGAAGAATTAGTCCCCTTACTCCGGCACTAGCATCCAGTTGCTCAGAACTGGTGCACCGATGTTGTGCAAACAAACTTCAACAATGTTATAGCATTATATCATCTTGAGTTCCAAACATATCGCTGGTATATTCCATTTGTGCTGAGATTTTTCTTCGATTAATTGGATCGAATTGAATTAACCTTTAAAACCGAGACAAATGCTACGGGTTCGAAATCCACAGTTTCCGTCTCAGATCTCAATCTTGCACTTGCATGATGAAAGGAAAGGATGGAATTAACGGATGAAAAATATCATGGATGGTATTAAAGGTCTATCCACCTGAGTTGTGCAGCTGAACAACTATTCTGAATTGTTCGTTGACAATTGAATCATTTTTGGCTCGGCGTTGAGTTTTTCTGGAGATGATAAGAGTTTTATGAGAAGATTTGTTTTTTGAGAGTGGGACGGCCAGAACATTTATTTGCACGGCTGGGCTACGGATGCGACAGTTGTAGATGGCGCTGATCAACTCCTAACTTTCTCAATATGGTGAATTTACCTTTTTTTCTTGGATTAGTTTTTTGAACTGATCCTTACAGGACATATGAATTTCCAGAAATCCTCATGGTTACGGGAGATGGAGATGATTAAGAGTGAGCTTCCTTCAAAACATATCCAATCGATTCAAGTGGGATGAGGCTTACCACACGTTAAATATAGTTACCTGCCGTGTTCCCTGGAAGCCGCAACGTGTTCCAATCGACAGTCCACATATTTTCAAAAAGTATCCTGCCGCTCGTGACTCTCAAACTCATTAAAATGAGTTCGCATTAGCGATGAATGACATAAGATTCTCGCAACTCTTGAAAATGTGACTGGTTGAACCCGAGCCTGTCGAATCAAATTTTGTTCTGTTCAAGACTGATGTTTGATTGAGTGTATCATGACTGATATGACCTCTGTCGATATAAACCCAATGAGGTCTCAATCTGACCTGCGATGACTCCAAGTATTTTTTTACACTGGCAAGCTGACTGCTACTCGTTCGTGGCTGTGATTTCAAAATTGATAGATATCGATCAGTCCAAACAGATACAATCATTCTTTTATTACGGTGCAGCAGATTATCATCCAACTATAATCAAAAACACCTGAATTCGTGGATAGATGCTTAGTTGAACAAATAGTGCCTTATTAAAAATTAAAATCTACTCGAATAAACCTGGGAAGAGTAACCAACAACTGCGTTGCATTTGGGCGCTAAATGAACATATAGGATCAGATGAGACTGAGACTCAATAATGGCGTGTCGATGATTCTTAGAATAATAATCCAATGATGGTTTGATGTGATCGGATGGCCCTGCCACTTTCTAAAATACTTCTATAGATTTGTGCATAAGAAGTAATCTTTAGCATGCCGGATACCATTCTGTTACGATGGCTGTTGCATCTAATCCAACTCTCGATCCGTGACGATAACACGCAGAGTAATGCATGCCTCAATTGTGGACTTTGGGAGACAATTTAATGCCCAAGTCCAATTGAACTCATTCTCTTGTGCGGATGAAGGGCGGCGAGCGCTATCAAAATGTCATGGTTCGCGAATTACACAAAACCCATTTTGACGAAGGGGCATCGAGTACCTATTTGTTTTAGTCGTCGCACATCATCAACAAGAACATGTTGGAAATGACGCACTTCTCCAAGTTGTAGGGTGACATGAACGAAGAATGGAATCTTCGGACTCATTTGTTGCATTATTTGTTTCGGACTCTCATGCAGCATAACCATTGTCTATTTGTAAAAAGACATAATAACTTGCATTTGAGTTTTACCTGCGATGGTATCCATCATCGGATTTTTGGATGGTTTATTGTATATGGTTTTTGTGATGGAAAGGCATTGATCGGATTTGCATCTTCACGGCGTTAAATATTCTCGTTGGTTTCACATGCATCGGCTGACAGAGATTTTCACCAATTCGAGCTTATTTCCTGATAATCGCTTGGCTGCATAAGCGGGTGCCTTCAAGGTTGCAATGCAGCTGTCATGATTATGTACGTCCACAGTATTACCCTTACCCTCCGGCAACATCAACACGGTTTATGTATTCCCCTCATATTGAATGGACAATCATTTTTCTGTGTACCTGTGGTTTAGATGAGTTTGTTTGTGGAGCGTAAAGTACACACAGTCACAGCTGAATATAATGTAGGAGGTTTTTTCCGCGGGAAGCTCTTAGATCACAGATAACATATCGAGATCCGAGCCTCTCCCTTTAAACCGATCTCAAGTTAATCTTTCCGCGCACAGGATACCGACTGGAATGCTCAATATAAAAAAAGATTATTGTGTATCAATAAGTAAAATGTACCTAATTTAATTGGATTGATAATCATAAAGAGTTGGGTATTAAGATTAGGAAAATGTTAATAGTGCGTATTAGCGTGAATGACTACATGCCATGTAGACAACAAAGTAAAAAAACAAAAAAAAAAAAAAAAACAAAACAGAGAATTAACGTATACGTATAATTAAAGCAGCAATATATACAGCGAACATGTTGTGCTAATGCTTACAGAAAATTAAAATAAATAATAATAATTAAGAAAAAAAACAATATAGTTCATGATGTATTAGTCAACTGATATAT
This sequence comes from Ipomoea purpurea, assembly GCA_009835305.1. Taxonomy (NCBI): domain Eukaryota; kingdom Viridiplantae; phylum Streptophyta; class Magnoliopsida; order Solanales; family Convolvulaceae; genus Ipomoea; species Ipomoea purpurea. Next base: position 11,481 of record VALG01007458.1, on the reverse strand, counting down.
ATATATATATATATATAAATATAAAGTCAATATGGAAGTCGTCTCGTGATTGAATTTATGTTTACGTTCTCTGTAGACAATTCGCATGCACTGAGATTTACGGTTTACTATGATACCCTCATCTTTATTTCTATTGTCAATCTAAAGTGTCGCTTGCATTTTCCGTCCCTAAACAAAAAACAAATAACAACTCTTAATATATAAAGACAAAATAATATAATTCAATATTGATATATTAAAGCAATGAATTTCTAATCAAAAAATAAATATACATATCTAAATTTCTAATATATTATAAAAGCAATGAATATATAAATAATACGTAATATTCAATTTACTAAGTTCACACACACACACACCACACACACCACATATATATATGAAATCGATGAACATATATGAAAGCAATGAACTTAAATTTCTAAATAAAGTATATAAAAGCAATAAAAAAATATACATAGTAATTCAATTGTAACATTTCAGTAACAATTCACAAAAAAAATAAAAATACCTGTAAATGTTGTTGATTTTGATTTTGACCATTGTAACTAAGAAATTGGCTTTGATTTTGATCGTTGTAGCTAAACAAATTATCTATCCAACCGTCCATAGCTTGTAAATTGTGATTGTATGACATGTACCATCATACACACACACACACCACATATATATATAGAGCCATTTAAGTCCAATTTGGATTCCTTGGCGTTCAAAATACAAGTAGTTTCATTTCACAAACAACATATTAACTAAAAAATATGAATTAAATTGTAAATTTAAAAAAATATTATGTATTAAATTATCAAGTTAAAAATCTATCTATTGAAATCATAAATTTAAAATAAATATATATTGAAAAAAACAAAAAAAAATGGATGCAAGAGGCAAGGAGGCAGAAAAAAAAAAAAAAAAAAAAAAAAAAAGAAGAAGCAACCCATCGCCTTCTCCGGTGGAAGGCGACGGACTGCTTTCACCTGGAGAAGGCGATGGTTGCTTATTTTTTTTTATTTTTTTTTTAAGAATTAAATTTTTGACCTCATAAATGCAGTTTTAATAGGGGTGGTGCAAATAGCATTTTGCCACCCGTTAGGCTATTTGCACCACCCATATATTTATTATAATTTATCACCTTTTACATTTTCAATGATACTTTATACCATATTTGGTCAAGGGTGATGCAATAGCAACACCCTTTAGGATTAACTAGGGGTCGTTTACTAACTTGGAAAAATGGAGGATTTTCCAAAAAATGGAGAAATTGAGAAGTGGAAATATGGAAAATGGAAAACTTGTTACTAAATTATCCTTCCAATTGTCCAACTCTTCTCCATTTTCCAAGTCTTGTATAATTTTGGAGAGATCCAATTTGGACTTCTCCAATGGAGAAATGGGAGAAGATGTGTATGACAGTGCTTATTGGGAGGGGGGTGTTCAATTCTTGCTACATGCATTACTGAGTGGTTTTTCCTTCTTTTTCCTTCGTTTTTCCTTGTTTTCGTTTAACTTGAACAGTGTTTTTCCTTTTGTTTTCGTAACTTGAACAGTGCTTATGATTGGGAGGGGTGTTCGATTCCTGCATGTTTTCGTTTAACTTCTTCTTCTCTTCTTCTTCTTCTTTAACTTGAACAGTGCTTATGATTGGGAGGGGGGGTGTTCGATTCCTGCATGTTTTCGTTTAACTTCTTCTTCTTTAACTTGAACAGTGCTTATGATTGGGAGGGAGGTGTTCGATTCATGCATTACTGAGTGGTTCCTCTCTCCTCCTCCTCCTCCTCCTCCTCCTCCTTCTTTCTTTTCCTTTTTTTTCGCTTAACTTATTATTAATTATTATTATATTATTATTATTATATTTTCATTTTTCTATTATCATTACTGAGTAGTTTTGTTTCCTTCTTTCTTTTTCCTTGTTTTCGTTTACTGAGTAGTTTTGTTTCCTTCTTTCTTTTCCCTTGTTTTCGTTTAACATATTATTATTATTATTATTATTATTATATTATTATTATATTATTATATTTTATCTTTTTTTCTATTTTTCATTCTCTTTATGCACACAAATTTTTTGTTGTTGTTGTTGTTGTTGTGTTTATTATTATTATTATTATTATTATTATTATTATTATTATTATTATTATTATTATTATTATTATTGTAGAAATGTACAAATTCTATATAGAATGACTGTTTAATAAAATAGAAAATCGGAGAAAAAAATTGAGAGAATGGGAAAATGGAAAACTGGAGAAATGAGAAATGGAAACTGGAAATGGAAAAACAGAAAATGAAGTAAACGACCCTAGTATATTGACATAAATTTGGAAATATTACATTTATGTTAATAAATTGAAAGTAATTTTATTTATTATTATAGTGGCTATATGCCCTATTTTTTCGAAATTGACAACATTTCTAAATTTAAAAAAAAACCGTTACATATATACAACAATAATAACATTATGATATGACATTGAATATCGGTAAACAATTACAAATTATTGAAAATTTCTTTGTACACTACATTTTCTGTAGTGTCCAAACCCACATTAGGTCTCCACATATTAAGAATTTCAGCCCATCTGGATTACTAACTCGAGATGCTGCTACATATAACTGTCCATGGTTAAACACATGTTTCTTTAATAGTAGTCCGACATTAGATAAAGTTTGTCCTTGACTCTTGTTTATTGTCATAGCATATGACAACATTATTGGAAATTGTTTCCTCTGAAATTTAAACGGTAGCCTTGGGTCAGAAGGAATCAATCCCAATCGTGGTATTAGTACCTTGGTGCCTACATTGTTGCACATAGAATTTGAGCTTCAATCACATGGTTTCTAATTGTGTAATGATCAACCTTGTACCATTGCACAATCCCAAGGAGTGTCTATATTTCTGAGCAGCATAATTGGCGATCCAACCTTTAATGTTAAAGAATGGTTTGGAACACCGGAGCATCTCAAACTGTTAAGGAACTCTGTAGTGTGAACCTCGATAACATATCAGCATTTGTATCTGACTTGCAAATCGAATCACAACTCAAATATGTCTTGGAAGTTGCCTCATTTATACTGTTCATGTATTCATTCACATTGTCCACAAATTAATGTGGAGCTAAATATAGCTCGAGACTTCCAAATGTTTATGATCTAGTTGACCTGACCGTCGAAGAAATGTGCTTTGGACAATTTCTGCTATGGGGTCAACTTCATTTCTTAGAACAAATTATCTGGATCCTTATAATTGAAGATATCATTATTCTCTTCTCTAAATTTCCATCCCTAGATCAGCAATCCATTTTGCATACTGTTTTAACTTTTCATTCTTTCTGCCTTGAAAACACGCAACCTCGATTCGTTTTGTTTAAGCGTAGTACTATGCAATTACTCCACAAAGTATGATGGATGAGTTATATACTTGCTTGTACTATATCTTGTCTGCTGCCTTTTGGTATAAACTGGTAGTATTTGTCTAAAAATCACCTCCAAGTACAACTGTTTTTCCACCAAAAGACATTTATAAGCTTTTTGATTGGTGAATCGCATATGTCTCTCATTATCAATCTAATGCTTCAAAAAATGTTGTGCATATAGGAACTTCATCCCATATGATTAACTTAGCTTTTATTCAATTAGAAGTGCTACCTTGGTATGATGCAAGTTGAGTCTTCATTCACTGCAATGGGGATAGAAAACCTTGAGTGTGCAGTCCTTCCACCCGGTAAAAGTAGTGAGGCTATTACGATTGATGCTACATTCAACAACTTCTATCCCCTTTGACCTTAAAGTAGCCGACAGTGTCCTCCATAAAAATGTTTGCCAGTCCACCATATCCATAAACCAAAATAACCCCTTTATTAGATTACATCCACCAAATCCACTTTGTTGTATTGGATTGTCATCAGTTAGTTTAGAAAACGTGTTAATGTTTGCTTAAAGGATTCTTTTTACCCAATTCTTCGTCACACACAACCCGATTACGAAATAGTATTCATGATTCCCCACTGGCACTGAATTGCGTGAGGATAATCACTTAGGAGACCTCGTTCCAAGCATTTCAACATTTCTCCCTTCATGAGTGCCCATTTTTTCTTCTGTTCCGTCATTGGGATCAAATCTACATAGACTTTATAAACAATTGTTTAATATATAAATGAAAAAGTACATTTAGTAAGTGTTTGGAAAAACATTGTTGACCTTGGGATACTTGTTTTCATTTTACGCATTGATCAACCATCATCAGCTAGGTATTGCCAAACAAATCCCACACTTTTTCTTGGTTTCGCATTGAATATTGATGTTATAAAGTTACAAACAATTTACGTAAAGAATGTGCTGAGAACCATATCGACTACTTCATTGGATTGCGTCCACACTACTGTAAACGCGAAAAACTTGAATCATATTATATATTCAAAATTCAAAGTATCGGTTACAAGTAGTATCAAGTATATATCAAACGGTAAAGGTACAATCTCTGTATATGAGAAGTCCTATGATTCTCTACTACAAGTATGCCTATTGAAAGTGTGCCAAATTTGGAATATGCCAAATTGGAAGTGTGCCCGAGTTCAGAGTATGTGAATCTGCGAAGTAGTATCCTTGTTGAAAGTTGTTGATTTAGTAGTATGCCCTGGAACTTGAAGTATGGCCAAGTTTCGGGGAGTATGCCGAATTGGAAGTTGGAGTAGTTCCGTGCTGAAGGGCCTTCCAGAGTAGTAGTTTGTTCCTCAATGAAGAGCTAATATGCAGCTTGATCTTCAAAGAAGGCTCCCGGTGTTCAAATGACGTGTTCCTCAGCGCAGTTACGCAGTATATATAACTGCGGCGTGTTCCAGACGATTTCCCGGCGAGATTTCGTCAGAGCTTCGTTATGCAGATTTCCAGAGCTCCAATTCTTGAAAATGAAACCACTATTTATAGTGGTGAGGGTGAGAGAAAATCTCCAACCAACTCTTAATTCCTTATTTAATTTATTTCTTTAATTAAATTAAGGAATGTATCGGGACACCATGTGTCCAGGTTCATTTTCATTAAATTTCTCAAATAATATCAAATATTCAAATTTTCTCAAAATTATATAATCCACATATATTATTTTGATGGGCCAAGACCAAGTCAAAACCTGCTAATTAGCAACCCAATTCTCCAAGCAGCCTGGCCAAATCAATTAAATATTCCCCAACTTGGCCGAACAACCAACATTCACATTACATTTGAATTAAGTAATTAAACTAATTAATTTATCAATGGGTCATTTAATAACCCAATTAAATAATACTTAGTCCAATTAGCCTAATTAAAGTAATTAATTTAGTAATTAAACATCCACCACGTAACTCAAATATTATTTAATTTTCAGCTGGCTTACTACTCTTTATCAATCTCGATTTAAAAACCATGATGCCAATAACAGGTTCTTTTCGAACTTGTGGACCGGGTTTTTCTCGTGCGGAATGGATTGGAGGCCTGCGAACAGTAGGATTTGTTCACCCCATTGAAAAAGAACGGGTCCTTACCTTTTGTTAAAAGCTAGAGCATACGGACTTGAAAGCACTTAAGCTTTGTTGCGCTTGAAGACGTTTTTCATCCAAGGCTTCTAACTCAGCCAAGCGCACTTAGCATTTTCTTCATCAGTAAGCCCTCTTGTATAGCCAACCTTAAGGGAGGTATTTGGCGTTCTAGAAGGCAAGACCGCTTCTACACCAATACACCAAAGAATATGGGTGCTTTGAGTAGGTGTGGCGGTATGTGGTTCTATAGCCCACAAAGCTTCTTCCATTCTGTCAATGCCAGTCCCTTTTCGAATTTTGAGACCACTTTCTTCAACAAATTGCATAGGGTCTTGTTAAAAGCTTCAGCCAAGCCCATTCGCCAGCATGCAATATAGCGCTGATGAGTTACGCTGCTTAAAGTCAAAAAGCTTGCAGATCTTGTCCATCAACTTGTTGTCAAAAGGCTTCCCGTTATCTGTTAAGATATATCGCGGATACCAATCGATAAACGATGTGGACGCGGAGAAAATCTGCAACATTTCTCTTTTTCACCTCCTTTAATGCCACGGCTTCCGCCCATTTTGAAAAGTAATCGGTGGCAGCTAGTATGTAGGCATGCCCTGCAGAGGACTTAGGCGTAATTGGGCCAATCACATCAAGTCCCCAAGCATCAATGGCCAAGATGCAACTTTGGGTGCAGAGGTTCTGGTGGTTGATGAATAAAGTTGCATGATATTGACAAGCTTGGACCTTCGAGCATAGTCTATGCAATCCTTAACAATTGTAGTTAAAATTCCCATTCGCTTAATGTGGAAATGTAACTTGGACCGGATTTGATGTTGCACCGCAACCCCAAGAATGAGCTTTTGCTAGCTGTGGTAAAGCTTCCTGCTTCCCCTAGGCATCGGAGAAAGACCCGTCGATATGAACGACGGTACACAAGTCTTTCTATTAATGGATGAAGCGAGGAGCTCGAGTTTATATCACCCTCTTTACGTGGATTTCGGGGTAACTTCCCAGTCAGCGAGGTTAGTCGCATTATGCGATTGCCTCCATACGTCTTTGCCAATATAATTATACCGGAGGCAGTAGGGAGTTCAAAGTCTTCATAATTGAGCCGTCTTCATTAAAGATTGGTGAATACCCACTTTGACTACCGCACTCGGGCTTGCAGGGATGAGTATTAGTTGGAAGCCAATGCGGCTAAGGCGTCAGCTGCTTGTTTTCTTTTCTCTGGTACATTTCAAATTGTAACGTCCCCTAACCAATGATGAGTTCTTGCGTTAGTTTGTTATATGGGACTAACTGCCTATTTTCCTCTATAGACCAACACTGGGTTGTATGATCACTTTGAATTCCATAAATGTTAATTCTCGTTCGTTTCATATTCAGCCGCTATTTCGAGGCCCAAAGTATCATGCTGGTATTAGCAGTTGGAACATTGCATGGTAAGGGTGAATGAATAATGGCAACACTTTTTCACCTCTGGAGTGACGAAGGACACTCCAGCGACCTGCCCTTCCCTTCACCTAATGCGAGCTCATCAAAGTACATCTTCCAATGGAGGGGTAGACTTCAACGACAAGTACATCTTCATCAGGCAAATCGTTGAAAATCCCATTCAGCAAGTATTGGTGACTCTGCGAGGAAATCAGCTAAGGCTTGCCCCTTGACAGACTTCTGCGGCACATAGATGATTTCAAACTGTTGAAACAATAAGTACCACCTTGCAAGGCGGTCAGAGAGCACGACCTTTGCCATAACATACTTCACCGGGTTCACTTTGGAAACAAGCCGGATGGTATGAGCCTCAAAGTAGTGCTTAAGTATTTTGATAGCGAACACAAGTGCCAAACATACTTTTCATTGGGGAGTACTTTAACTCAGTTCGGGTCATCATTCTACTAGATAGTAGAGAGCATTCTCCTTCCCTTGTCGTTTTCCTGGAAGCAAGGCGCCCACAGAACAATCCTAGGCGGAGATATAAAGGATCAGCGGGCGACCGTGAACAGGAGCAGTTAACACGGGCGCTTCATCAAGTATGACTTGATACTCTCAAATGCATTCTTGCATGCCCAATCCCATATGATGGGATGCCCTTTTTATCATCGACTAAAAGGTTGACATTTCCCGCTAGGTTTTGATATGAACTTCGGATGTAAGCCAACTTCCCTTGTAAGCTTTTAAGCTCGTGAAGTTTTCTTGGCTCAGGCATCTTCATTATGGCATCGATTTTACTTGCTCGATCTCGATGCCCCTGTGTCGAATAGTAAACCCGAGGAACTTTCCAGCAGGAAACCCCAAAGGCACATTTCAGGGATTCATTTTGAGTTGAAACTTCGTAGGCGGTCGAAGACTTGACTTAAATGCACCAAGTGATTTGTGCGCCATTTTGACTTCACAACTAAATCGACTACATAACATTCGACCATTTTGTGCAGCATATCATCAAATATTGTATGCATAGCCCGTTGGTATGTAGCACCTGCATTTTTCAAACTAAAGGGATTACTTTTGTAACAGTAGATGCCTTTCGGCGTTCAGAATGCAGTTAAGTTCTTCTTCCGGCGCCATGCGGATTTGATTGTAACCGAAGAGGAGCCATCCATGAATGACAGGATCTCATGCAGTCAGGCATCTATCATTAACTCCGTGATAGGAAGCAGGATATCATCTTCGGGCATGCCACATTGAGGGTCCCAAAATCTACGCAGACGCGGATCCTGGCCGTTCTTCTTGGAAGGGCACAATACTGGATATCCAGGTTGGATATTTAAACTCACGAATCAAGCCAGCCTCAATAAGCTTATTAACTTCTGTTTCAATCAAGGGAATGAGCTCGGGGCGGAAGGTCGCTGAGCTTGCTTAACCGGGCGACACCCTTTTCACTGCTAAGCGGTGACAAGCTACCTTTGGGTCTAACCCTGGCATTCTCCTTGTATGTCCATGCAAAGACATCATAAATATTCTTTTCGAATGTGACATAGATCTTACTTCATCTTCATCAGATAGTAGGGTGCGCTATGAAGATAGGACGAGGATTTTCAGGAGTTCCCAGATCAACTTCTTTTAATTGTCCACCGCGGCCGTTACCCCTTCTTCTAATCATGGGGTGCATCTTCTGCTTCTCCCATCATCGGGTCTCATCACATAAAGTGATATGGAACGACGATGCCACCTTTCTGAGTCAGTTTGGTGCACGTCATCACTTGACTACGCTTTCCTCATTTTCCTCTTTATGTACACGAGATGTGTACAATCGGTATTCGGTTGACTTTAACACTTACGCATGAAACATGAATATATGGTTTTCGTTTCATCCGAGAAGGATATGCTTCTACCTCTTGGGAGTTCCATTTCAGCAGGAACCTTGGCACTGTGTTTACAACTTGACAAACTCAAGTCAAGAATCAATGCTGTGACTTCTCGTTTAGGCTTTAGGGGCTTGACCACAGTTATCAAGAAATACTGAGCGATCGAGAGTTGCCTTACCAATTCGGTAGAAAGACTGACTTAATTCTTAGTCTTGCAACTTACATCGTTGAGTAGAGTGAATTTTTGGATCATCTCGCTTCCATACGCGGAGATACAATTACTTGCAGGCCTGTTTATAAGAATTCTGCACTGGTTTCAGGGGAACATACCTAACCTTTGGCGTTTGAGGTTCTTGGTGAACTCGCTTTGACTTATTCAAAACCGGCTTCCGGATAGCTTATACAAAAATTCTGTGGCTGGTGGGAGTTATAGCTAGCCTTGCTAGGGTTACTAAGCACTTTGGGGTCGAAACCCTCGGTACGCTTTGGCGGGACATAATTGGCCCCTTTACCCATTTTTCGATGATTTTACGCATCGTGCTTTTTTAGTGTATCATTCCTGCAAGGCGGGAGATGAGTTTTCGTGTCTGTGGTGATTTCCTCTCTAAACTTGTTTCATCTTTGACTTTGATTGGGAAGGAGGATCGTCATGCTATTCTCAACTTATCTTCAACAATAACTTGCACTTTGATAATGTAGAACTTTGCTTTCTGAAAAGTAAGAATCCAGCTTTGTGGAAAGGTTCAATCGGCGAACCTTTTCAACTAGCGTTTTTCAACATAATGGCATTGATGCCAAGACTGAGGGTACCACGCCGATTTTCATGTATCCAAGGCTTCCAAGTCAAGTATAAGATGTCCTTGCATTTATGACATGGCAGAGGACACCTGACTCGATTCCAATTCTTAGGTCAAGTCTGATGATGCGATTGCTCTTTGTCCTCCCTGGTTGAAGCTTGTATCATTAGATTTGGGAAAGTTCATCTGTAGATATACCAGTCCTTCACAGCTCGGAAGGGATAGGATGTTGACGCTGATCCTTGATCAACCATAATTTCTTTTGAGTTTTTGCCCACGGGTATATAGCCTTAACAAATAGTGGCGATTGTGTGGCGTGCCTCCAAGTAACAAGTCTTATCCTTGAAAGGTAATTTCTGTGGAGTAGGAAGTAGCCTTATTGCATTAACGCTTCCTCAATCTCTCGATATTATGTTTAGGAGATGAACATCCTCCTTCTTTTTTTGTCATTTGTTATTTAGGCAGGAGCTAGAAGTGCCTACGCCTTGAAGATCAAAATCCTTTGGAATATATTGAGCCAAAGGAACTGGTGCACGTGGCTTTTGACATTGCCCTTCGTCTTTGATTTGCGAGCATGAGTATTTTTTGAGGTTTCTCAAGCCAATTTCAACTATGTGTTTTTTATGCTTACAAGCTCACTTTTTCTTTCTATGAGTGACAATACCATTTTCCTTCGATGTGTTATCATTCCGCCGTGGTTCTGAACTTTGACCGACAGCGTGCTTAACGATGAAGGGGAGTGGACGCTTCGTTGTTTCCCATCTTCCTTTTCAGTACACAGCGGAGCGCGTCCGAGTGTAATTGAGATTTGATTGAGCTCGCATTAGCATCAGCGAGCTAATTTTTCCATCCCTGCCAGTGTCATTACTTTGTCTTTGAAGATAAAGCAATTTCTCAATTGGGTGACCGAGAAGACGGTGGTACTTGCAATAGTGTGGATCATCACCCTTGAAGCTTCCTCAGGACGTTTCATTTACTGGCAGCTCAATGAGTCTAAGTTTGAGTAGCTCATTCAACATGGGAGATACATCGGAAATCCATTGAAGGATAAGTCTTCTCCTGCTTTCTTCAATTGTTGGTCTTTACCACCCTTGACGGGCAGAAAATGATCTTGACCTAGGCCTTTCAGTTGCCTTAGTGAAACTGTCATGGGAGTAGCCTTCACATTCATTCACTTCTTTCTTTTCTGCTTTGGAAAAGGTTTGTTCCACTTTTTAACTTCTTGTTTTCCAAGGTGCATTGGAGGGAGCTAGGCAAGTTTAATATGATCTCTTTGTGTTTGATTGATAACTTTGTTGTTAGTAGAGAGAAGTGAGTTGGGATGAATCTTTGGATATGTCTCCTTCCATCTTTCGATGGCGCGGTGTTACCTATGGTGTATGTGGTGAGTTCAATGAAGATGAGCCTTGTTGTGTTATTTGTATGTTTGTATCAATGAGTGGGTGTTGGTGTATGATCAAACGCAGTTTTTATGATTTGTTATGTGTTGTGTCATTTGTCTCCACAAGTGATCTGTGTGTGTTTTCATCGAATTGTTGTGTGTTGATTATTATAAGTTGTGTGTGTGTGTGTTTTGTGTGATGTTGTGGCATGTTTCTTATGGCACCATGAGTAGGATTGTGTTGGATAGGGACGTAGTTATATTACTCGCAAGGATTTGATAGGCTTTATGTCCGTTGCATGTTTGATGGCAGCCGTGGCCAATCTTATTGTAGTTGCTTATTAAAATGGTTCCAGGTATTTGATTCGTATTGTTTTCTAAAAGTCAAGGATTTCTCGTTTGCAAGGTTTGTGTGTGGATTAAGCAGTTTATCACTGATGTGAGATGAGTAACAAGAGGTATTATATGTGTAAGATAAGATGTGACTGAAAACTTATTCT
>VALG01007456.1:0-19376 GCA_009835305.1 Ipomoea purpurea | reverse complement strand
GTTTTGGTCGCAGAGTTGGCTAATGCTTATGAGTTGGCATGGAGTCCGTTTACCAGTAAGCACATTTTTCCACTTCGGTAGATCCTGCAACATTTAGAGTACCTACTCCGTTACTTGTCCTTTGACTCCATCACCAAAAGTTACTTCACTGTTGCTTGTGTTTATGTCACTTAGAAAATTTTGCGTTTCCGGTCATGTGATCGTGAGCAACCGCTGTCGAAGTACCATTTTTTCATCCCTACTGCATTTTTAGTGTGAAAGGATACAAAATATATAGATCGGATTTCTTTACCCAATACTTGTTTTGATAAACGGGAGTAAATGTATTTATGGCTATGTTTTTCGACTTTGTTCTTTGTAGGAAGTATAACCACTCAGGTCTGATGTGTCTCTCGTAACATGCAATAGTGTCACACTGGATTATATACCTTATATGTTAAACTTGTTACGTACTGTACTCCGTGTTCGCCATGCTGATCCAATGGCAGGTCCTGATTCACGTATTGTTTAGCTGTGCTTGACTCAGGAGTATCTTCTGGATCGTCGGATCAGATGTTCTTTGGAACAAAAAAAAAATAAGTTTGTTCTTGTTGGTCCTCCCAGTAAAGCCAATACCAAACCCTTGCACATGAGTTCCGTCCAGAACCAAGAATTTCATCAAAGAGTTGAAGTGGTATCCATCCCATTTGGATTTTCTTTTGTAAGTACTCAGTTTCCAAGCTTCAGTTCCTTGACTTCCTGTTTCAGTTTGTCTTCTCGTCAGTGTATTTTTATTAATGGCGTCTATCTGGCTACTTGACCTTTGAACAGCGTTTACAACATTTTTGCCAATACTCTAACTTCACTAGACACTTAACGATTTGCTTTAAGTAATGCTTCCCACTTGGGATACAACTTTGTTAAACCTTACTTCATAAGATTAAATCTGGTATTTTCATATGGTCTTCCGCCGAGTTGTAATTCACCACCCTCCGTGTCAGATGCATCTCCAGGTTCTGAACATTGTCGCAACTCTAGTAGTAAAAGCTACAAAATTACCGAACATTTCTTCTGCGCCAGAGCCGCAGCTTCTGATTCAGGTTCGTCATCAAATCCAAGTTGTGGCAGTCCATGGACCTTTTTCGCCTAAGGATAAGTTGGAAGGATTCACTTGAACATGACCCAAAGCTCTCACACTCGTAACATTTTATTCCTTTGTTGTTTGATTTTTCCTAGAGCGGGCTAAGACGGTGAGGCAGCAGGTTTTGAGTTTGACATGCTAAGTTTTTGTATCAGTTTTTGACATGTTTGAAGCTTGCTCCTTTTTGAAAATTTTTTGTTTTGTGAATTCTTCTGAGATATCTGTTTCAAAAAGTTAGAAAAATTGGTTTTAGTTAAAAATGTAACTGGATCATCACCCTGATTCGTCTGGGTTAGCGGTAATCATCATGTTCTTCCAGCAATAAATGCAAATTGTTTTTGTTTTTTTTTTTGTGTGATCAGTAAAGGAATTTCCATTTCGTAGGTTCGAAGATTGCCCCATTAGTTGAGCCACTGATTTTGTTCTCCCAGCCATCATGTTCTTTGAATAGGCGGTTACCTTCATCCTGGGAATTTTTCTCCAAAGGTAAAGATCTTAGGATTTTTTTTGACAAGTTTTTGTTGGGAGAAAGGGTTTTCCAAGAATTGTTGCTCGATTAGCTAACTCTTGGTATGCGGGTTCGTGAAAACTTCGCAATTATCTTCGCATCGTTCATCACGTAGTTCTTCAAATTCAGTCCTTTTATTAGCTGAAGGCTTTGACTGTTTGACTGAACTCATACCTTCGTAGTTGGTTTCTAGTATTTCCCACGCAGTTTTTTTGCACCAATCAAAACCTGTAACCAACGAAAATTGATTTTCATGCATTAAAGGAATAGACATTGTGTCAAGAGCCTTATCGTTATATCCAGCAGTGGTATTTCAGCTTGAGTTCTCTCGGTTTCAGGTTTTATCACTGGTGGGGATCACCGTCCCTTTTTCTCCAGGTTTTTGTAGGTGGTGTCCCCACCAGTCAGTACCGCCCGCCAAATCTGATCTCCTTGACTTTAAGGTGAGTTCTTGTTCGAGGCCTTCCCCAGTATCGTAGTTCGTTCACCTGTAAAGCTGGGAAGTGGCAATGAACCTTTCCATTTCTGAAACACTTAGCAACAAGTGATATTAAACAAAGTAGTTAACAAGAAGAACAGTATTAAAAACGCGCAGAACACTAAAAAATAGGGCACACGTAAAAGCCAGATCGAAAGATTAGTAACTTAAGCCTCCAGGCTCTGATACCAATTGAAATTATGCTGTGAACCTTAAACTAGCTGAACCTGAACTTCTACTTGATTTTTATACTTATATTAGATTTTGATCGATTAACTTTTGTTATTTAATGATAGTAAATAACAAAAATAAAAGCAGTAAGTAAATCAAGTACACAAAGATTTGTTACGCAGTTCGGAGCGCTTCTCCCTACGTCTGCGGGCAACCACGTCAGCCAATCCACTATTGATGTTCCACCAGGAGTTTTACAATAGAACAGTACATTAGACTCTCACAGTCTTAACCTACCATACTACAAACAACCTTCCTAAAACATCCAACCTGGACCGTGACGTGCATGCCTTGATAACCTTCGAACAATACTTCAACTGAGTCAGGCGCAGTCAGTACCTCAGCAGAATAATAATATAATTACTTCTCAATAAGAAACAGTAATTCACTTGGCTTAATAATAATTCTCAAAAAGGCAACTTTCCACAATGAGTAACTTTTCCTTTTATAGTGTTAATCCTTGATCAAACATCCACCGTGAATAGCTTCATTCTTTGCTTGATTCATTTTCAGCCACTCATTTAATTTAGATTCCCATGCTTGAACCATTCATAGCTGACTTCCACTCTTCAATTGATTGTGAGCCACTAAAAAGTCTTTATGATAAATAACCATGCTCGCATGGGTAGGCTCAACTGGTCATAGAGGTGAAACTTTGGAATGAATGACCAGGGATCGAGTCTCACCAGCGGCAGTGGTGGGAGCAACCTCTCAAAGTGAGGGGGCCTCTTGTGCGCAGTGAGCACCGGTCTGCCCTCTATTGGTTCATGTTCAGTTGAGTCACACTTCTTGTGCGCCAGTGAGCACCGTCTAGCCTCTATGGTTCATGTTCAGTTGAGTCACCATGATTTACATCCTCGCCAAAGACCCTTGTCGGGCCGAACTCTTTTGGAATGATGAATAAATAACCATGGTCCAAGAGTTTTTTGTTTAAACCTAAGACTATGACTTATGTAAATAAATTAGCCAATCATAGGTTTAATGTGTACAAAACTATGTACACTTACAATTATTATTATTATTATTAACTTTTTTTCCATGCACACCGATTTGTTGTTGTTGTTGTTGTTGTTGTTGTTATTATTATTATTATTATTATTATTATTTTGTTTATTTTATTATTATCTTTGGTGTAGAAATGTACAAATGTTATATGTGATGATTGTATTTAATAAAATAGAAAATTAGAGAAATGAAAAATTGGAAGGAATGGAGAAATGGAAACTAGAGGAATGGAGAAAGGAAACTGGAGAAATGGAGGAATGGAAAACTGGAATGGGATAGAAATGAAGTAAACACTCTTTTATTCTTCATCTTTGTTTTCTCTACTTGGATTAGTAAAAAGACACGGAGTAAAGTCGTGTTGAGTTGAAAAACCTGGTGTAAAAGTCATCGTCGTCTTTGGTGGTTATTTGTACTAATAGGGCATAGTGCAAATTCTTCACGTGTTGTGGAATAGTGGATAGCTATATTATTACTATACTATTATTACTTTTATATATATATATAATTTATATATATTATATGTTTTATTATATATATATACTTTATTTATGCTTTCATCAATCGCATATCATTCACATCAAAACCAGCCTAATGTTTTTATAAGAAGCACTCACGTGGAAACAAAATAAAAAGGGGGTCCATAAATATTTCCGCTGTGCATTTTAAAACTCTAATCTTAAGAGTTAAAGGATATTCTTTGGGTAAACTTAACTCTTTTGAGAAGGAAATTTTGAAAATCTAGTGAGACCTATTAACCCCCCCCCCCCCTCCCACCCCCACCCCACCCCTGACTACTCCCTAAATCTACCGGGACCCAACAACCTCAATACCACATCTATAGATGAACATGTTACAGACCTAATCTTTCACTTATTTTCCTTACAGTTTGTATGTAATCCAGTATGAGCTTGTTCGACTTTTGTAGCAGCGTCAAGGTGTAAAAAGCTATAATTGAATTATGAAATATGCTCTACGGTTGCAATACCAAAAATGTCGATGAAAAAAATATTATAGTAACAGAAAGTTGGATTTCTCTACTATTAAAAAAGTATACGTGGTAATTACAACGACACATTATACTCTCATGAAAATCTAAAATGGTTCCATTGAAGTTCACCTTCCTCTACTTATTTTCATTTTCTTAGATTCTATACTTAAGAATGTCAATGCAACAACATTTTCGACTAGTAGGCAGGCCATGGCCAATGACCGCATATTCCCAACTTGAATCCGTTTATCCCAAAAACCATTTCTTTAATGCCCAAACATTTTCTTGTATGAAACAATGGAGAAAATTCTTGGACCTCTCGGATAGCAGATGTTAAGAATGTTTGCACTGCTCACAGAAACTTATCATCTACTATTAAATATTGCACATTTTGTTCTTGTGTGGATTCTCGTACTTGAATTCTTGAACTACATCCATATGGGCTCCCTTGTTGTGTTGAGTTCGAGTATTTTAAAAAAATTATGCTGGGATTTGAATCATAAGCCATGAAACCAATAACAATAGAAGTCATTAGCAAGTAGTCAGACATGTTGAGGTAGACAAAGAAACTCATTGTTGAGATCATGGTAAACAATGATGAGCCTCTCAATGTATGACACTGGAAGAGTCTTCGACAAGGTGTGAAAAACTGAAAAAAGACTAAAATTGGCTCCTTTTTTTCACAATGTCTGGCTTTTCAACTACACCAATTTTATTATTTGAATATAATTTGTCGTAGTTGAAGTTGAAACCATTTATTGCATATGAATGTTATATATATTATTTTTTATTCCGTCTATATAATTTCATGTAAATGATTTTTCAGATTTGTTCTTATATCAACGTTAAGTTTTAACATATATATTTGAGGTGAGGGACAAGTATTTAAAAAAAAAAAACACACACACACATTTTCTCAAGAAAATTTTATGAAGATATACAAAATTCACGATTAATTACCTCCTTTAGTTACATTGCACATGTTAATTGATCCAATCACATTTATTTTCTTTTTCTTTAACAAAATCACAAGAATAATATTTCTTTCTTTTCCCATTTACGATTGGTATGACATTAAGAGGGCCGGCGTTGTTCATATATTTTGTCAAACCAGGGTACCATTAGATCATATAGTCTTAGTCATTAAGAGGCATTTAGTAGTAAGTAAATTTAAACTTTTCTAAGAATTTAAAATGTGAGAAAATTATTCTATGTTTGGTGTAATTTTTGATTTAGATTTTTTTTTTTTTTTTGTGTGGAATACTATTGACTTTATTACAGACTAGTATCTGTTCTATACTTTTTCAAAGTGCTACAGTCTGAAGAGTTAATATCCTATTATTGCGGTTCGATCACTCCTTCAAGGGGAGCCACAAAGGTGCCATGTGCTTGGCAACTTAGAAAAATTTAGGTGAATGGAAATAATATTTAAGGCTTTATTTATTGAGAGTCTGCCAATTTTATTCAATGACATATTTATCCTTTTTTTGTATAATACTGTCATGTTAAAAATCTCTTATATAGCAAGGATATATTAGAGATTTTAAAATTTTTCTTAGGTTTAAATTAACCAAATATGTTAATTAATTTGTTAAGTAATTAAATTGTTTAACACCAAACATGATAATTAATTTTTTTAGTAAAATTATTTCCATTAAATATAATTTTTTAACACATTTTTCAAGAATTTAATTAATAGAAAAGTACCAAACACACCCTAAAGCAAAACCCAAGTGAAGAAGTGAATTAAAATAAAATTATAGTCTTCATAAATCATAATCCTCGTGAAATGTCCGTCTAGTACTTCAGCATGCTTTTTTCCATGCGAGAAATATAAAATCCAATACTCATATACGATTCGCATGACAGAAATTGGTAGCAAAACATGGGGGAAACTTTGCTGCGTCAATGGAGTTTGATTCGATCCATAATTGCCATCCTTCAATGGTGGTTCTTCAATGTTGCCGTCATCATCATGAACAAGTGGATCTTCCAGGTTCCTCTCTCTCGCTTCTACTGCAGTAACCAATTTTCCATCTTTAATGTCTTCTACTGTTGTTTCCATTGTCAGATCGGAAATTATTAATTTAGTTCACTTGGATTTTTCCTTTGGCAATTCATTTGTATATTTCATCTGAATATTGCAATGGCGGCACACAACATTTTGTGTATGTATGCATTTCATTTTGAACAGTTTAATAAATTTTCAGCTTTTGGTGTCCATTTTGGTTTGAATCTATTAAGTGATCCGGGCATGGTTTTGTTAAAATTCCCGCAAAAGAAAAAGAGAATGAAAAGGATAAATGGTGAGAGAAAGAAAAAAGGAAAGTGGGTGGAAGATTTTTTATTTTTTATTTTTCCTTCTTGACAAAAGTTAGAGTGTGTTCCTTGTTCATCTTCTGTGCTGAAGTAGTGGTTATTTGTAATCATTTATGTTCATTACTTATTCAGAATTCAATGTTAATCACTTGGAAGTGAAACACATTCTTGAACTATTCTTCCCTAATATTTTCTTGCAAGTTAACCAGAAGACAATTCCAGATGTTCCTACATTGCCTGAATCATTTCTAGGGATTTCTCTCTGAGTAGAAAAACAAAATTGCTAAACAACGTTTAATTTATAAAATACATAATGCTAATAATATCAAAGATGCTCTTTTATGCAACTCTCCTTCCTTTAACCAGTATGCATAATACTCATATTCGGAGTTGACTAAATATTCAATCTTGACTGGATCATTTTACAGAATTGCCAGAGCTTTGTTCTCCCTTATACTAGACCCTTCCTAGTTTTGTACAATAACATGACAATCATTCCTCTTTCTACTGTTAGAATAATTTGCATATGTAAAAGGTTTCCTATGGAACAATAACTTACTGCATTACATTATTTAGAATTGGTTCATTAATACCCTAATGGTCTAATAGCTAATTTCATATATGAATGCAGAACTGTAAACACTTTTCTGTATTCTTTTCCACTTTTCTAGCACTATGTCCTTATCTTTTATTTTTATTATTTTTTTTAAAACATGTTACAGAAACTGGATTTTAAGTTTCCCTTGACAGTATCTTGCATTCACTTTATTTGCTCGGCTATTGGGGCATATTTAGTAATCAAAGTCTTAAAGCTTAAGCCAGTTATTGTGGTTGATCCTGAGGATCGCTGGAGAAGGATTTTTCCCATGTCATTTGTCTTCTGTATCAACATTGTATTAGGGAATGTGAGCTTGAGATACATCCCCATTTCCTTTATGCAAACCATAAAGTCATTTACACCTGCAACTACAGGTGACTATTTCTTCTTCTTCTTCTTCATCTTATTATTATTATTGTTGTTGTTGTTGTTGTTATTATTATGATTATTGTCGGCGTCATCATCATCATCATCATCCATTGCATTGTTTCCTCTAACTACAATATGCTTGATGCAGTTATTTTGCAGTGGCTAGTATGGGGAAAGCACTTTGAATGGCAAATCTGGGCTTCATTGATTCCCATTGTTGGAGGAATTCTCCTAACTTCAGTCACCGAGCTTAGTTTTAACATATTTGGGTTCTGTGCAGCACTAGTTGGTTGTCTTGCTACTTCTACCAAAACTATTCTTGCTGAGTCTCTGCTGCATGGGTACAAATTTGACAGGTCTTCTCTCTCTCTCTCTCTGTCCCCTCCACTCCTAGTGTGTGTATGCACATGGACATAGTTTCATACATACCAGACTCTTTGATTGTTTTTAGCATGGGACAGTGTGGTTTTTTTTTATAACACCTTGAAATATTGATGAATCTATCTTGAAATCCAATTTAGAAGTGATAATTAAGGAGGAAGATTTCAAACTTAGAAAATTCAATAAACTGTTCAGGAAGATGACATGCTTGCATACACTGAAAAAGTTCAATGCAAGTAAGGATAGAAGATTACATGTGCTACATGACTGAATTGCTACCCCTTGTCAGACAAAATATTGACACTGCTCCCCTGTGGTTAAAAGCATAGTTATTTATGATACATATGTAAATTAATGATTATTAGAGTTGAAGTAACTTCACCTTATGATCCAATGATTGGAATACTTGATAATTTTCATACATCTCAAAATGTAAGTTCTACATTGGATCAGTGTCACTGTCATTTTTATCCATGAAGAAAAATAAAATACTCATTATTTCTCCTTTCTTTGATTTTGATGAATGCTAGTGTCTTTTTACCACTCACAGGTTGTATTTCTTTATTTTATATACAAATTAGCACACCTGATTATATATGGAGAGATTTTGTTATAGATTATTACACATGCATTCATTTATTTGGATTGAACCATCACTTTGGAGGCTTTGTTTGATTTCCAAAGTTAAAATATGAATTAAAAATATTAGAACTTTTGACTCTTCCAGTGAAAATAAAAATAGCTCTCTTCTCCCATGCCGTAATTTCCTTGATTATGTCATTAACTGGTAGAATTTTTATGAGTTCTTTTAATATCAGTGACATATTAAAGTCAAATTACTGGACTTGTACAAATTCAAGATCTGTTTACATATTGCAATGTTTTCAAGAGGAACACTCTTTGTTTCTTATTATTTTATACTTCTTAACTTTGACAATTTGAACGACCTATATGGCTATATGCTAGATAATGTTTGGTTATATATTTTACTTCTTACTTTGGAAATATTCATGGGACATACTTGAAAAATTTTCACTGTTATTATTGTTGTTATTTGTTTATATTCTTTTTATTTAACATTTCCTTTGCAAAACTTGGCAGCCTCTGACATGAAGAGTAAATTTTGAAAAAATTAATTATTTGAGTTCTTTTTGTAAGGTGTTTGGTTAAAACAATAGTGCCATCTGCTTTTCTATGTCTTACCATTGATGTTGGACAATTGGAAGGAAACAAAGGTAAAGGTAACATCGGAGAAAGGACTAAGGAGACTTACCAAGACTTGGATGAAACCAAGAACAATAAAAAGTTAGGAGTTTTCAAACTAACTTAATCTTCTGGCATAGGACTCTCTCTGTCCATAAACATTGTCCATAGTTTCTTTTTATTATGGCCCAGTGTTGTTTGTATTCTTAAAATAAACATCACAAACAATTCTGCTTTGTAATATTACCTTTCTAATAGAAGCCAAAGAGTTAGCTATATGTGTACGTAAAATAGGACGACCTTTTTGGAATGGAGGGAGTATTAGTTTAGAGATCTGAAGAAGGCATCAGGATTCAGGGATTTGGTGAAGCTTTGGCCTTTTTCTTTTACAATTTAGTCTCTTTTTTGCCTTCAGATTATGTGGTTTATTTCCCTTGTATCACTTTGAAGGGAAAAAACAAGATTGTAACTTTTGTTTTGGTTGACATGTATTATTGAACGTTATTTACGGCTGACACTTTCAGTAGAGAGAAGACCCTTTGACCTGATAATATTAGGTCTTGGCAAGTGTTGGTGGTACAAGTTAGACACTTTATGAAAGACATCAAAACGAATGCATGGATTGCACAAGGAAATGAATGGAAAGGCTTCTGTTGTGAGTTGTGACACATTGAAATATTCTAGTTTTTTTGCATCAAAATTTGCATTCTGTGTATTGCTTTCTCCCTTTCAACTTTTTCTCAAAAGACAAGCTAGTCATCATACCTGAAACTTAATGTGAAGGTTGCCTTTTCTTTCAGTTCCTAACAAGTTTTGTATTCGGTAGGTTCTATTTATGTATTGGCCTTTTTAGGTCATTGCTTTACTTCTAATATCCTATTGAACATGATTCTTTATAATTTCTTAAATTGTCATTGCCTGTTATCTAGTTTTATTCTGTGTTAATGATACGTGTTCACTGACATTGATTTACTTTACTCTAGCATAAATACGGTATTCTACATGGCTCCTTTCGCAACAATGATCTTGGCAGTACCAGCTTTAGTATTAGAAGGATCCGGGGTCATTGAATGGCTAAACAGTCACCCCATACTTCTTCCGTCATTTGCTATCATTTTTGGCTCTGGAGTGCTGGCATTCTGCCTCAACTTCTCTATCTTCTACGTCATCCACTCTACAACTGCTGTCACATTTAATGTTGCTGGAAACCTTAAGGTTACATTCGACCTCTATTCTCCTATTGCATTTTCAGATTTTCTGGTACATGTTCTATTTCAACTGAAACTACGTGTGACTACAGAATTGCATGCTGAACTTGAACTAATTTATAGCTTAGAAGTAGCAAAACTGTGGACCTAACAAATTTTAGATTTAATTTGGAGAGGTAAAGTAGGAAATAACAAATTTAGGCTTCCGAGAACTCAGGAATAGCCTAATACCAGGGGGACCCCTGGAATCGCTATTTCCCCATACCTAATTCCCGGGAACAAAAAACATTACCAAATAACGGAATAGCCTGTTGCTGGGAATCCATTCCATTCCAAACCTATTCCTTGAACCAAACTTGGTGTAATTTGGTTTGTTTTAGTGGCCATTGATGAATTTTGAGGTCGTTGGTTTAAGCACTTAAAATTAAACTGTGTTTACTTCTTTTCATAGATTGTCATGCACACTTCTTGTACACATCTAGTTGCCCACATAACCACCAATGTTGATTATTATTCGCAATGCTGATCATTGTATTCTTGCTTTAACACGAACATTCCCGCTGTACCTACTACCTTCACAGGTTGCGTTGCGGTTACTTGCTCGTGGTTGATATTCAGAAACCCGATTTCAGCCTTGAATGCCATTGGGTGCTCTGGTGACAACTGATAGATGTACATTCTATGGGTACGTGAGACAGCTGTCTCGCAACAAACACAGGAGACTCCGCGTACTCCCAGAAGCAAGATGGAGACGATTCCATTGGTAAATGATAAATCAGAAATTAACAAAGATAAAATGTAGTCCTTAAAGTCTATGCACAAGTCTTGTTTCTAGGATGATTATGGTATAGAAATACCTAAATGAGGTTCCCTTCTATTTTATTTTATTTTGTTTTGTAATATTCCTATAATTCTTAATTAGTTAGTTTTGTCAGCTTAATTTTCCAGTTTTAAGTTATTGTACTTTTAGCTTGCTTTGTGTTTGATTGATCATTCATTATAGACATGATGATGATCGAGTCCAACAATTTGACCTGGCTTATTGTATACTCTTTAGTTCATTTGGAGTAGTAACAATTGTCTTTTAGCATATGGATTTTAAAAAAAAAAAAAAAAAAAAAAAAAAAAGATTTGCTAAATGATACACTGATGACTTGAATTGGCAAAAAAGTAGCGACATGACTTTATGCGAATTTACATTGCTTATGTGAATGTTATATGCATAATTTTAATTTTCTTTTCCTCATTAAATCATAAAAAAAAATGAAGATTTATATAAAGATAGCCATTCTATTATCTTCTTATCTTGATATATTATATATATTAGTATATATATAATATCTATATATATATATATATATTATATAGTATACTTATGTAGTATGTACTGTATGTATCATGTATATAAATACATATATGTATATATATAATATAGTACTATATATATATTATATATACTAATATATTATAATATAGTATATAGCTATATAAAATCTTTGAGTACATATTTTTCTTCTTCAAAGTGCATAATCTTTTTTTGAGGCATTTGTTTGTTTAGTACTTAGTTTCTCCTTTGAGTGCACTTTTTGTGTCTTTCAGTGCAAAACTTTAGCCTTCAAGTGTACGTTTTGCAGCTTTCAAGGCATGTTTTCCTTTCTAAGAGTGCATAATTAATTTCTTTCGAATTTCTCTTTTAGTGCCATTTTTTTTTCTCCCTTGCTTTCTAGTGATCCTCTTTATGCCCTCAAGTGCTCAATTTAATGCATAGCAAGTGTATGTGTGTCTTACTATTGTGAAAATTTACAAAAAAAAAAACAACAAAAACAAAAAACCAAAAACAAAAAAAAACAAAACAAAACAAAAATGCCGGAACCATTTTTTTCCTTCAGCAGATTTTTTGCCTTTAGGTACACTTTTTATGTTTTCAAGTGCATGTTTCTTTGCCTTCAAGCTAAGTGCACAATTCTGGGCAAATGAAATTTGTGAGATTTACAAACGATTTGAATGGGTAATTGGTTTAATAACATTTAAGTTGCATAACCTCCTTTTTGGTACCATAAATTGTATCAATTGCACATCAATCTATTTGCCTTTTGAGCACTGTTGCAAAAAAATTGCGCCTAGGCGCCGCTTAGGCGCTCTACGCGCCCTAAGACGGTCCCCAAGCGCCTAGAGGGCGCCTAGCTATTTTTTCAACATTACCTTTGAGTGCAATTTTTTTTGCCTTCAAGTATCATTTTTGTACCTTCAAGTGCATGATTTTGAGCTTCAAGTGCACATTTCGTATAGAATTTATTTTAAGAGATTCATTGATCATGGTTCACCGCATTTCAGCACCGAGTGGCATGCGCACCTGTCATAAAACCTAATAAATATATATATTATATATATTATATATATATATGATATAGAATGTTTGGTTTGTGGAAAAGAATTATTGGGAATACTAATTCTATTGTTTGGTTAGATTGAAATTGTAAGGAATAACGAGTGTAAAGACCTATATGTCCCTACAAATTAATAAAAGTAATATAATTAAAAAAGTAAACAAGAGAAAAATAGACAGTTCATTTCACTTTTTCTTCCCATTTTCCATGAAAACAAAATCCTTGGTTCAACCATAACTCTCTGGCTCCCGACCGTTTTTGCCTTTACGAGCGCATGATCAAACTAGTTTGTTCAAGTTTTGCTGCTGAAAATGTCATTGTTTTCATCCTAGTTATACTTTTGCAGGAATGTGTTTGGCTGTCCTTGGTGTTATAATCTAAGATTGGGTTAGGGTCACTCTCAACTGCGCTATAATATAATGCACATGGGTCAAACTACACCCAACAGTCTAACTCATGGCCTTATAAACGCATATATCATTTTTTATTTTATCTCTTAACAGGAGGGTTATCTGGCCCCATTCCTATACTATTTCTTATTGCCATGGACTTGTTTATGCATGGGGATATTCTTGGTGAAACAGCAAAGAAAGTTATCATCACATGACTGGATATGATTCTAGGAAGTAGCATCATTCCCGTCTGCTTTTTATACCGTGTGGGTTGGTAATAGTGGAGGCCAGTGGCTACTTTAAGTAAAGTTTCATATACTTGTGACCTCTCCAATATCGCCATAGTTCAGTATTTATGTTATATGTATCACATTTGAAGGAAATTGTTCAGAGTTTTGAACCTTAATTGGATACTCGATCTAAAAGATTAAATGTTGAAAATCACTACAGAACTTAAGCAGAAATGAAAATCCACCTACTATATGTTCTTCATTCTACAGAACTTAAGCATCACATGATACCTCCAGCAGTCCTCCTACACTGTGAAGCTGGCCGTTGTCCTCCCAGACACCACGGTAAATGATCCGGGCAGTTGAGGCAGTTGTGATCAATGCTAGCCCGTGAATTCTCTCCTCGGGTCATGAATTCTGATGGCAGAGTTCCCTCCAGGTAATTGTATTCTAGATTAAGATTTCTCCATAGGCTTCTCAACCTTGTGCCATATTCCTTTGGGATTTTACCAGAAAACCTATTGTGGCCTAGATTGACTGTTTTCAGATTCAGATATGTGATTATGTTGAAAGGTAAGTGGCCTTGAAGCAGATTACTGTGTGCATCGAGTACCTGAAGTCGTGACTCTTTAGTACTGGATTTGGTTACCTCAATTCTTGTGAAGTGGTTTGCTGAAACGTTTATACGCATCAGCTCAGGTAATGTGACTATTCGATGGAGGATTGGTCCCGAAAATCTGTTATCGCTAAGGTCTAATGCTGTGAGATATCGAAGCCTACTTATGGCGGAAATGTGGCCAGAAAGTAAATTGTGTCCTAGCAATAATGTCCTTAGCCTTACAGGAAATGGCGGTAGGCCTGCAATGAACTGGTTACTGCTTAGAGCTAAAGTGTTGAGCTGCCACAGCCCGGAAAGGTCAGGGATTTTGCCTGTTAATTCATTGTTTGAGAGATCTAAGCGAGTTAGCTCACGAAGGGTGGTGATCGTTGCAGGGAGTGAACCCGAGAGCCGGTTGTGCGACAAATCAACAACTTCCAGCCTCCTCAGCCTTCTCATATATCTAGGCAAGCCCCCAGAGAAGAAATTTTCGGAAAGAAGAAGCCTGGTGATCTTCCTCAAATTGATAATGCTATCTGGGATTGGCCCTCTGAACTTGTTCCTGTTTAGGTTTAATGTAGTGAGCTCGGTGAGGTTTCCGATCTCCGGTGTCAGGAACCCCTCCAGGCCATCTCCTTCAAGATCAATAACTGATATCCTGCCAAGGCCACTTGAGTTGTCTGATGGGGTCATACACAGAATGCCTAAAAAGTGTGTCCCTGTGCTTCACAGGGGTCTAAGTCTAAGTTCCAACTACTTAGAAATGAGGCTGGAAGGACGGAATTCGGATCAATGGAGTCCTTGAAGTTCTAAGAACTTGAACATCAGATTCTAAAGTTTTTGCATTGAGAAAGGATGGGTTCATCAGAGTTAGAAGTGTGGTGGCTAAAGCAGTAGTGTATAAGCACAGGCAGGTGAAGGAGAGAGCTGATGATTTGGCCATTTCACAAAGGAATTAGTGTGACTTAGACATTGTATCTGATGAGACCTCCTTATAGGCAGCATGTAAAGTTGATGGAATAGAATTAGGATTATCATACTTTCTCAGAGATATATAGATGGCTCATGAAAAAATAGTTTTCTTTCAAGTAGGTTGTAAGTATGGAAAGTGCAAGTGCCAACCACAATATAATGTTGTTTATCCACTCATTACCATAATTTTTTTACAACATAATTGGTTTACGAAATAGAATAGCAAGAATAGACATATTCTATTGTTTAGTAAGTCATTTTATTTTCAAAAATAAATGATCTATTCCCATGAATAGTTTATATTTTGTAATACCTGCCAAAGATCTTGTGATTGAGTGGCATAGTTGTGACCTCTCAAATGAGAGGTCTTAAGTTTGAATCCTAGTGTGGAGTTTTTTGACTTTTTGTGTTTCAGTAGGTTGAAAAAATATGTATGAACAGATATTAGAGTCAATAGTATTTAAAAAGAAAAAAAGAAAAAAAAGAGGTTAATAGTTTGTAATACCTAATTTATCGTTATCTCATTTTTGTTAACAATAATAATGATAATGATGAAAATTGCACTTTTAGTCCCTAAGTTATAAGATAATTGTAGCATTCGTCCCTCTAAGTGTTGGTCGTACCTCACTTTTCGTCCATAAGTTATCATTGACGTTGCAGTTTTCGTCCTTTCACTAATAAAACATTAGGAATAAAATTTGCAATTTTAGTATAACTCAGGAAGGAAAAGTGAGTCCGAAAGGAAAAAAGTGCAACGCCATTACATCAATGATAACTTAGGGACAAAAAGTGAGCATGACCAACAGTCAAGGACGAATTCTATAATTATCCTATAACTTATGGACGAAAAATGCAAATTTTAATAATGAATATAATAATAATAAATAATAATAATAATAATAATAATAAAATAATAATAATAATATATATTAATTATTATTATTATTATTATTATTATTATTAAACTTTGCTTGTTGTTGTTGAATTGTGTTGTTGTTGTTGCCATGCATATATCAATTCGGTGGGTGGTAATTTTTTCAATTTTTAATGTTATTGTATTTCATCGACCAAACAATGGAATCAAAATCCTATTTTATTTTTTGCATATTATTTCCAATAGAATAAAATCCTTCAAAATTTATTCAGTTGAGCCAAACGCGCCTTCTAGTGGAATTGGATACCCATCTGTTAAGCCAGATTACAATTAGTTTGATTCTTAGTATTGTCTTGGTCGCGTAATTCCCGCAACTCAGGTTAAAAAATTGTAAAACTTGGTCGCAAATTTTTTTTCGATCCACTTTTACTTTGTGCTTGATATTTCCAACTATTAAGTAAATGTGGGTTGCGAAATTCCGACCTATTTCTCCAACCATAATCCTTCGATCAAAGATTTGAAAAAATGTCACATTTCGACCATTTTTTTAGGTCGTCGGGAAAAGTGGGTTAGAAAATCAAAGATTCTAGCAGTGTTTGCGATCTTCATGGAGATAGATATTTTCCATCTTTTGCAGTGACACTTTTGTATATATTAGGCTATTGTAAGCTTCCATCTGTATATTTATATATATGTATTAAAGATAAACTATTGTACTATTCATCTCTGTATCTATATGAAAGTCTAGGCTATTGTAATATTTCACCTCTTATGTAATGTTTTACATTTATGTTTATTAATTTTGAGTCTAAAATGCAATTTAGTACACAACAATTAATATGTAAAATAAACATATGGCATTCCTAACCACCATTAGTAAAACCTTCCATATGAACAACTGATAAAGGATCAATTTGCAATGTACATGTCAAATATATAGTTAAAAATTCCAGTGTAAAATTAATCTAAAATAGGTAAATTATTAAGTATAAAATTTGAAATGTTCAATTAAGGATCACAATTAACAGCCTGTGTATAAGATGATGGAATTGTATATCTGAAAAGAGATTGACACCAATTCAACCTGTAAGTAGAACATATCATCATAATAAAACCATTAAAAAAATAGGGAAAATGGTCAAATAGCCCTCGAACTTTAACTAAAAAGACAATTAGCCCCTTCAACTTTTTAAAGGTGCAATTACACCCATCAACAATGCATATTGATGCAATGAAACCCAAATACAGGTAAATTCAACAATTATATTGTGGATCATGGTCCAAAACGGCAAACAGTATAGTGTATCTAAACTAAAACTATCTCACGTGTGATTTTTTATTATATTATCAAAATGAAACTGCAATTGAATTGAAATGAAACTGTATTGTGTTGATATAAAACTGCAGTGTATATAAAATGAAACTGAATAATAATTTCACATATTTTGAGGGTATATTTTTAACGAACTGTAGTTATATCAAAGATGATACTGTAGTTGTGTTGAAATGAAACTATAATGTATATTTGCCCAGGTAAATGACCTGCTATCATAGACCATTGGAGATCCGATCACTTTTCGACAATAATTTCAGCAAAAAAGTGACTGGCGGATTGGCGATCAGTGAACGGTTGCCGGCTCAAGGAGAAGGCAACCACTGGTTCACCTTCTCCGGTGAGAAGGCGACCATAATAGTTGCTGATGGGGAATATACACCGAGTTCAGACTCCCCGTATGCTCCGTGCTCCTACTTGGATCGGATCAAACGGTTTGGGTCAGAGTCAACGGGTCAAGTCAACCAGACAACCCTTGACCTATAAATAGGGCCTTAGCCCTCCAAAGTTAGGGATTCCTCTCCTTGCCCTCCTACACTCCCTCTTCTACAATGGGAATCTCTTTCTTCTCTCTAAAACAACACAAGAGCCATTGAATATATTTTCCTCTTGTAACACACATTATGTTCATACTTATTACATACGTACACACTAGGGCTGTGCATAACCCCTCCAACCCCGCCCAACCCAAACGACCCGAACCCGTCATACTGGAATGGATCGGGAACCGAACCCGAACAACCAAAACCGATCCGAGGCCGAAAACGACGCCGCATTAGTTGGGGCGGGGAGGGAGTTATATTTTCCACCCGAACCCGTCCGATAACCCGAACATCTTCTAAGCCTACGTATAACCCTATGTAATACGACGTCGTGTAGCCTAAGTATAAATAGAAGAAGAAGCGGAGAAATCGAAACCTAGCTCATTTGCGGCAGTCTTCGTTCCTTCTTTCAGAGAACTCTCTCAGTTCTCTCTTCTCGTTCTCTCTAGTCTCTACCCTAGTTCTCTCAAAGTCTCTTCTCTCAGACAGTCTCTTTGAGTCTCTGGAGACGCTGAGAGCCGAGAGTGTGAGTGTCTGTTAGTGTGGAAGCTATACTTCTCCGGTGGAAGCTCTCAAAGATCAAACCCCATTCGTTTCCAGGTAGCCCTCAACCCCAAGCGATCTCGGGGAGCGATACTCCGATGGATGCAGTTCGCTGGCTAGGAATCGAAGCCCTTTGTTCTCGGGGGTTTATTTTAGAGAAAATCGAAGTAATCTCCTATTCTCTAAACCCTAGTTTCTTTAATATTGTTAGTTTGATTGTTGATTTAGTTATTCGATGTGATTTTTTGATTTGTATGGACTGTCGAGGTGGACTGTGATCGTTGGAGAGAGTCATTATTACTTACTCACTTGTCTCTAATTTAAAGATTGATACTTTGATTGTTGATTAGGCGTTATTCTGATTGTGATCTGTGGATTTGTATGGACTGTGAGGACTGTGATCTGTTGAGAAGTTTCCAGTTACTTACTTCACTTGTCTCTAATTTAAGATTGGTTGGTGGAAGCTTAATCTGTATGTGGTAACTCACTAACTGAGTTAAAGGGCTTAAAGGTAATTAATATTCGTCTCACCATATAATCTTGAAGTAATGGGCAAACCCTGTCTATGAGCCGGCCATCTTACAAATGATAGTGAAAATACCTATATAATATATGTTGCAGCATTATATGGAATGTGGCATAACATCTTACACCTTAATGCTACTTTG
This sequence comes from Ipomoea purpurea, assembly GCA_009835305.1. Classification (NCBI taxonomy): domain Eukaryota; kingdom Viridiplantae; phylum Streptophyta; class Magnoliopsida; order Solanales; family Convolvulaceae; genus Ipomoea; species Ipomoea purpurea. The sequence continues at coordinate 429 of VALG01007456.1, read as the reverse complement.
TAACATGCTATCACTGACAAATAGATTAGCACTTAGCTTTACATAAATATATAATTGAAATTATGAAATGTAAGTGATGCACAATATGCTAAAAATGGATTACTATTAAATGGTATTCGAGAATGTAGGATAATTTTTCTCCACGCTCGACAAAATCTGTAGAATGCCGGTAATCTCCTATCTTATGATTGACATTGTGAAAATTTACTCTGAAAAGATAATATCAGAAGTAATATATGGATATAAAAATACCGGGTCTTACTTTCGTAATACTTCTATGATTCCCGAGATGACCACTGTTCAGAAGTTCTTCACCACTTATTTAACCAGCCTGTGGAATGCCGAAATATGCCATAATAATTTATTGAGTGGTTGTCTGTTGTATTGGATTACTAAGACTAACCCACTCTCCTTTATATGATTGGAAAG
>VALG01007452.1:0-10579 GCA_009835305.1 Ipomoea purpurea | reverse complement strand
AAGTAATCAACAGGCTTGAAAGTTGAGCTATCCATCCAATGATATTCAGAAGTTGCGAAAACTTTCGCAGAATAATTCTGACCGTCGGCAAATGAAGAGGCCATCTTAAGGCAATGTAGAACATGGGACCACCCAAGACCGAGATACCCGTACTCCCAACTCAACAATCAACACAAGAACTCATTTATACTCATTGTTGAATAAAACAAGAACAGAAGAACAGGCACGCCAACACAAACAAACCCACATACATTAATGAAAAGACTTAAATCAATACTCATCTCATCAACGCAAAGAGATACAACACAGCATGAGTGATTCTCAATTATTCTGGCAGACACACAAACACTCACAACACAAGACATCATGAGTTAAAACCCTCACAAATGTGGCCACGAGGTCAAGAGAGACTGAATAGGAACAGCCAAACCATATCTCCGAAGATCATGCGTAATAGGCCTATTATTCTGGCTCAATATATTCTACACTCATGAGTTTTAGGTGCAGGTTCAAATAAACCCAAAGAGAAAACTCTACAAAATGATAACATGAGCAAAATAATCAAACCTTGCTGACAAAAAACAGATATACACACAAATATCCCATCACACAAAATAGACCGGGGGGGGGGCGGAGGGGGGGGGGGGGCGGCGCGGGGTGGGAGGGGGCCGGCGGGGTACGGGAACCAGGGAGGGGCCGGTGGTCGGGGGAGGGGTCCGTCCAAAAGAGAAACGCACCTGCCATGATGCAAGAAGGCAATCCCCCAGGGCTGAAGTAAAGCCGCCTCACCTGGCTACCCCGTGAAAAGAATAACAGACCCAACAGAGAAAGAGAAAGAAGATGGATTACCGTGAGAATATCAGGTCACAAAAACTCAACTGAGCTACAGACACGAGCAATATCCATACCTGGCTACCAAAGGTACCGAACAACGACTAAGACCTCAAATTATCAATGAAATGCATCAAGTACTCACAAAAGAGCAATATAAGAGCATACGGAGGTCATAACACGAGATACAACTCTGACAGGAAGCATTATGCAACAATTAACAAACAAAACTCTCCCGCACGTGACACCAAATTCACCAGGAAATATACTATCTGTGCCAAACGAATCTAATAGTAATGATGTGTACATAGATGAGAGGAAACAATCAAGATGTTTTGAGACGGAAGAAGTGATAAAGAGGCAGAGAGAGGTAAGTTCTGATCTTACTTACTTCTACGAAACTTCTCTGTAAACTACGCTCGTTTCGCAATTTTACTGAACACGTACTTTTCCCGTTCATCTGCAACCTACTCGATCAACCGCTTTAAGCCTTAATTTACTAACAGTGGTATACCTACTCACTGTTCTTTACAATATCATTAAGTATGTAAATAGACTACTACGTGGAATTAAAAAGACAAGCATGTAAACGCATGAACATAAGAGAAAAATGACTAGAACTAACATTAAACCAACTGGCAATATGCGTATTAGGAACCGTTGTCTAAAATTAATCAACGAGTCCAAAATTTAATTTTCCTGATACATATATTTCAGTTAAACTCTAATCATCGCACACCTCCCTCGACCATCCTCTGTAAATTAAATTGAGCAACAAATATTATTCTTTAGAAAAGACTTAAAAGCCAACTGACTCTGTAATAAGGTTTCTGGACCATTGATATCCACAAGGGCGAGAAATTGATAATAGCGAATTCACTATTATACAGATTCTTGATATCGACCACACACTTGATATATTAAGACGTCCCAATCTTTTCCCTACATCTCTATTACTAACGCTTCGAGCAGCTGCTCATAGACCCACAAACAAACTAGGAATATCTCATACAGAATAATCCGACCGATACGAACAGAGCAAAATACCACAGACACGACAGATGTATCGCCGTAACTTGATTATGTCCACCTTACACCACAAATCACGCCCACACGCCAATCTCTAAAGAAGACAAGTCATATTGATGTAACTTCTCATATCCTGAAGAAACGAGAAGCAACCGCAAATTTCATGAAGTTAATACTTGAGCGGCTCAAGCATCTAATGGAAAACAAGAAGTACATAAAGAAGGAATGCAACTATTCTAACGCAATTAATTATAGATAATCAACCGTCGAAGTGGTGGAAGTGATAGTAAACTACAACTGTAAGGCTTCAGTATTCGCACAAACTCACCTCTTATAATTTTTTAAATACAGAGCCTTATCAGCTTCCAGAGGATGAACAGTAGGAGCTGAAAGGTTTGTCGACAACTTAACGAATCTCAACAGGAGTAATAGAAGTAAATGAGCCAGCAGAAGGAAATGATTCAGGATCGAAACTTTCAAACAGAATGAGATGCTATATTGAAGATTTCATCACAGGAACCTTCGAAATAAAAGGAGATGAATTGACGCGATTCTTCAAGGAAACACTTCCGAAACTAAACCAGCGAGATGAAAATACCGAAGGATTTCAGGAAAATTCGAATTCAACTATCAAAGGGATGAAGGATAGATTTTCAAGGAAAAATTCAAACTAAAAGGAGATGAATTGAGGATTTCAAGGAAATTCGAAACTAAAAGGAGAATGAATTGAGGATTTCAAGGAAATTCGAAACTAAAAGGAGATGAATTGAGGATTTCAAGGAAATTCGAAATTAATTCAAGGAGATGAAGTAAGAGCAGAGGAAGGAAGATCTTGAAATTCGAAACTAAAAGGAGATGAATTGAGGTTTGCAAAGAGGTTTCGAAATTAATTCAAGGAGATGAAGTAAGAGCAGAGGAAGGAAAGATGTAGAGGTTGGAAATCAATTTAGGAAATTCGAAACTAAAAGGAGGTTTGAAATCAATTAGGAAATTCGAAACTTAAAAAAGGAGATGAAAAGTAAGAGCAGAAGAAGAGATGAAAGTAGAAGCAGAGAAATCCGATTAGGAAAATTCGAAAACTAAAAGGAAGATGAAGTTAAGAAGCAGAAAGAAGGAGAAAATGAAGGGTAAAATCATTTTAAGAAGCAGAAAAGAAAGGGAAGATTGAAGTAAAATCAATTAGGTTAAAATTCGAAACTAAAGAGATGAAAGTAAGAGCCAGAAGAAGGAAGGAATGAAAAAGTAAAGAAGCCAGAGGTAGAGGTTGGAAATCAAATTCCGAAAAACTAAAGGAGAATGAAAGTAAGAAAAAGCAAAAGAAGAAAAAAGGAGAATGAAAAAAGTTAAGGAAAAAAAGCAGAAGGTAAAAAAGGTTTTTGGAAAATTCAAATTAATAGAAGGTAAAAGAGATCGGTAAAGAAGAGGTTAGGGAAGGTTGAAGTAAAAATTCAATTAGGTAATTCGAAACTAAAAAGGAGATGAAAGTAAAGAGCAAGAAGAAGGGAGATGAAAGTTTAAGAAAGGCAAGAGGTAAGAGGTTGGAAATCAAAAAAATTCGAAGCTAAAAGGGATGAAGTAAAGAAGGGGCCGGAAGAAGAGATGAAAGTAAAGAAGCAGAGGTAAAAGAGGTTGGAAATCCAATAATAAGTAAGAAAGATGGCGTAAAAAGAGAAGAGGTAAGGAGGGTAAGAGGAAGAAAGTAGGAAAAAAGGGAAGTAAGAAGCAGAGGTTTAGAAAGGAGGTAGAAAAAGGTTTTTTTTTGGAAAAAAAAAGCAATAATAGAAAGGTAAGAAAGATGGGTAAAGAAAGAAGGTAAGGAGGGAAGTTTTAAGAGTCCAGAGGTAGAGGGCGGTAAGAAGAAGAGGTTTAAAGAGGTTAACAATTAATAAAAGGAAGGTTAAGAAGATGAAGGTTTTTCAAAAGAGGTTGAAGGTAATCAAATAATAATAGAGGTAGAGAACGGTAAAAGAGAAGAGGTTTTAATTCAATTTAAAATTTACATAGAAGGTTTAAGAGATGCGGTAAGAAAAAGAAAATCAATTAATAGAGGTTAAGCAGATGCGGGTTAAGAGAAAGGTTAGAGGTTAATCAATTAAATAATAGAGGTAAAGAATGGAAAGGTTTTCCAAAAGAGGTGAGGGTAATCACATTAAAAAAATAATAAGAAAGGTAAGAAGAGCGGTTTAAGAGAGAGGTTAATCAATTTAAAATTAAATAGAGGTGAAAAGAAAAGAATTGCGGTAAGAGAAAGAGGTTGGAAAGCTGAGGGTTTCAAAAAGAGGTGAAGGTTAAAAAATTCAATTAAATAATCAATTAAATAATAGAGGTAAAGAGATGCGGTAAGAAAGCAGAAAGTTTGGAGCTTTAGTAAAGAGGCAAGAAAGGTAAAGACGTTTTGGGAATTCATTAATAAATTGAAGGTTATAAATAGAGGTTATCAATTAAAATATCAATTTAAATTAAATAGAAGGGTAAGAAAGATTGCGGTTAAGAGCAGAATGTTGGAGCCTGAGGTTTCAAAAGAAGGGTGAGGGTTTTAAATCAATTTAAATAATCAATTAAATAATAGAGGTAAGAAGATGCCGGTAAGAGGCCAGAGGTTTGGAGCTTTTGAGGTTTTTTCAAAAGAAGGGTTTTCGAAAACTAGTAAGAAAGCAAAGAGGTTGGAAAGGCAAGCCGAATTCCACAATCAGCTTTTTCCGAAAAACAATTAAATAATGGAGGCAAGCGAGATGCGGTTTGGCAAGTCAAAGTTTCTTCATTTAAGTCCAAAAGTCCCAAAAGTATGTGAAAAAAGCAAGGAGGAAATTTGGCGGTTTTTGGGCCAAAGTCAAAGTCCTTTCATAAGTTCAAGTCAATAATGAAGCAAGAGGAATTGCGGTTTTTGCAAAAGTGCAGTCCTTTCAAATAAGTCAAGTTCATATGAAAGCAAGAGATTGAGTAAGAGGAGAGGTTTGGGAGCAAGAAGAATTTCCACAAAATCAAAAGTTTTTTTTCCCGAAATTAATCAAAATTTAAATAATTTTGGAGAATGAAGGGGTAAAGAGAGGCGGTTGCAAAGTCAAGTCTTCATAAGTTCCAAAGTCAAATATGAAAAGTGCAAGAAGATGAAAAGTAAAGAGCAAGAGGGTTTGGAGCTAAAGGTTACCCAAAGCCCATAAAAATAGCCAGAGCTGAGGTTAGGTTTTGAGCCTTTAAGGGTTCCAAAGCCATAAATAGGCAAAAAAAAGCTGAGGTTGGAGCTTAAGAAGTGAGCTGAGGTTCCAAAGCTATAAATAGTAAGAGCTGAAGTTTTGGAAGATCAAGTTTTCAAAATCTCAAACCATCCAAATGAGACCCAGACATCTTAGTGGCCGAAATACTTCATCAGTAGGCCAACTTTACAAGAAAAGAAGGAAATAAAAATACACAGAAGATGGAAGTTTCAAAAGAAAAGGCAAAAGATGTACACCAGAATTTAATTTTTTTTAAAGAGCCTTTCCAGTGAAAAGATAAGATCTTACCAGCAAGAAATAATTTTTAAGTCTCTTTTCACATGGGACCCTACATACCAGAAGCAAACGGCCGAAATAGCCAGAGAGAAATATTATTTTTTAATAAATGAATCGCTCTGAAAAAAAGCTGGCAAATCTTCTTGCAAAAGGCCTTAGCAAGAAATTCAAATCGAGATTTTGGAATTCAAATTTTTTTGAAGATCTTACAATTCAAATTTTGAAGGATTTGTCTTTTTTTTTTTCAAGCGGACAAACTTTCTCAAACCAAGTTATAAAAAAGGATTGAAGAAAATGAAGGCCAACAGAATGAAAAAGAAAACACTTTCCAACGAACTAAAAAACGTGAGAATTCATACACGAAATCCAAATCTGCTTGAAAAAAGCCTTACAAGTTGAGAATATAATTTCAAAAGTGAGAAAAAACACCTCAGAAGAGCTTCAAAGAGAAAAAATATTCCAAGAAAAGTTTTGTTTTGTTTTCTTCCAAATCATTGAAAAGAAAGACCTTGCTTTGGCCAATTGAAGATTCCATTGAAGAAAAAGTTCTTTTAAAAGTTGGGAAAGCCAGTGGAAAACTTGGTTTTTTCTTACAAACAAGAGTGAGATAGCAAGGTTTGGAAGAACACTGGTGGCCTTGAATTAGTGCGGGCTTTTTTTGGGTTGCAATCAAAGCACTAGAAATCAAGGGAAAGAAGAAACGTTCCGTAAAGGGGGGGAAAGTTAAGCAGGGAGTTTTTGTGAAATCTGGGAATTTTTTGTCACACGCACGGAGCCTTTTTGTGAAGATTTCCCGAAAAAACAGCAGTGTTGGGAAGAAAAAACCAACTGGGCGTGATTGGTTGTGTTTTTGGTTGATGCAAGACCAGAATCACGGAAATTCATTTGGTAATCTTGAAACGCAAGAAGTGGTTGGATTATAGTGAATGTAAAGCCTTCTTTAGAGAAAAGAGCAGTGGAAAGGTAAAGGAAAGGAATTTACCATTCACCTCGCGAACCACTTATAAAATTGCCTTTGGTTGTCAATTTACTGCTTTTTTATTTACTTAACTGCTACTGCACGTTTTGAATATACTTGAACAACAAATCATCCACACAACACTTTAAATTTTATTCCCGCTGGTACCAAGAACTCTAACAGTCATAGTTTAAGAGTTTTTGATAATCTTTTCGTTGCCCTTAAGCAATTGTTTGCATTTCGCGAAAAAGTTTTTTTTAAAAAAGTCTATTCACCCCCCCCCCCACCCTCTAGAACTTTTTACACACCTTTGGGACCAAACATAGTTGTTCACTAATTTTTGAAATTTACTAATTATACAAGTAGTTATTACCGTCAATGATATAAAAGGCATTTCACATAACAAATTAATATATACAAATTTTCAAACTAGTAAAGGTTTGTTTTTTATAATTGGAACTATAATGCCCTTTCTTTTCTTTAAACCATGTTGCAAACAATATTTTTAAAATCATTTTTTTTTTCTATTGTATCTAAGTATTAAGTTAACATTTCTTAATTTGGTTCCAACAAATTCACTTCAAACTTTAATTTTGAATCAGTTTTTTTGGTGTCCTTAAATTGAAACACGAAATTTTTAAGAACATGAAGTACCCCAAGTAAAATATAAGGTTTCAAAGTAAATGACGTTAATTAATTAGTAAAAGAAACATTTAATTATCTAAAAAAAAAATTTAAAACACTTTTTTTTATTTTTATTAAATTTCAAACACAATCCGTGCCAAGTTTCCAGGCCCTAAAAGGCTCAATGACTTTTTTTTTTTTTTTTTTTTTTTTTTTTTTTTTTTTTTGTAAGTAGGACCTGAACTAGCCATTTACTAGCCGGTCCCAGTCTAGGGTAGGCCTGATGAAGCCCAGACCGAGCTTTTGCCGGTCGATTCAAGGCTGGTTTGGTTCTGAACATATATTGTTGGAGTGTTAAAGAAATATACTATGAATATGTTGGAGTGTTAAAAAATACAATATAAAATTTGGTCAATTAATTAGCCTGAATTAAATTAAGAGCATTTTCAAGCTCATTTTGACATGCAATTTGCACCCCTTCCTGTGCAATGAATGAGAGCCTCTAAGCTATAAAATTCAAAATCTTTTTAAAAGGGTCTTGTATATATAGTGTTGCAAATCCACTTCTGAAATCAATGTGGGACAAGTGTTTTCTTTCCAAGTCTTTCCACCTTTATTTTGCAACTAAAATAAATCTACTACTTTAAAAATCAATTTTTCATTCACTTATTATCTGTTTTGTGCATACAATATTATCGATTTTTTATCTCACTACGAAGAGTGTAAATTTGCTTTTGACTTACCCAAATCAAAAGTGAGCACTGCATATATTTGTACTATAAAATAGAAACTTAAAATACCTTTTTGGCAAAAAAATCCAATACCTTATACCTCTCGGGATCATACCTGCCACGAGTTTTCTCCATCTGGTTCTTATAATCTTCAATTCTTCTTGGAAAATTCTTTTCGTAAATCCCTTCCCAAATTCCACAATGCTTATGCACATGCATCTACATTGGACTTGAAATTTGCCCAATCGATTGATTCCAACTATTGTAGACCACCTCAACTACAATCTACTTCCTTTAGTCACAAGATTTCAAATTTTTAATATTGGAAATTATGAAATTTCTGACCACCTGAAAGTGATTTTAAATCAATTCAAAAGTAAAAAGTGACTAAGAATTCTTGGCAGCTTGACATGCATGCCATACAAATAAAGGAAGTTGGTCACTAAGTGCATCATCAATTGAGGAAGCTTTGGCATTTGTGAAGCAATCCAGCCATGCATCATTCACCATGATCTAATCCAGCTTCTCTCAAAGACTCAAACCAAATTTGCAATGTTGGTCCCAATGATTAGTGTACAAATCTAGAAGGAGTGGGATGAGGTGAATAGACTTGTATAATTTTTAAATTTTTTTTAAAAATTATTAAATTCAAGCAAGCTTGAACTTAGTTTTAGGAATCTAGTACGCAACGACAAAATATTTGTTACCCTTCTTAAGTTTGTTGCACGTTTGATCATTTCAAAGATTAAGTTTGTTTATTAAATGCATGAATGTAACTACAGTATGTAAAATAGAGAGAGAGAGCTGTGACACCCCAAAAATCCACATTCCAAGCCATGAATTAATTTAGTGATTAATTCTATTTCTTTTGAGGAATTGATTCCTAAAATCCTGATTTTTGATACTCAAGGACTAGAATTTGACTAGTCAATCTTTAAGTAGTGTTTGTACCTTGTGCTTTGAGAAGAGTTCCCTTGTTCCTTACACTTTTTTGAGAGTTAGTAAGGGTAACCTTGTCTTTTCACCATGAGCTAGTTCTTTGTAACCTAAACCTAGAAGACTTCTTCATTTCATCCCTTACATTTCCTATAAAATATCTCCATCTTCTCTCTAGAAAACAAAGAGTAGCTTGTTCTTCAAGCCAAAAGAAGCCTTTGTCAAGATTCCAAGTTTTGCTTCCAAGATTCAATCTTTCCTCTATTTTGGCATCTAGAAGGGTAAGATCTAAGCTTGTCTAGTCTTTTTGGTTCCTTCTTAGTTGTTTTTGTTAAAGGTTGGATCTTTATGATCTTTTGGTTTGATCTTGAAGTGGGTTTGGCTAGTGAGCTTAGTGGAGAGCTTGTTGTGGTGTAAGAAGAGTCTTTTTGGTCTTCAAAGAGGTAACCCATGCTCTACAAAACCTATTTTGCTTACCTATATATGATTTCTTGGCTTCTACATGTTCTTTGTCGTGAAATGTGAGAGTTTATGCATTTATCTTGTGATATTGCATATCTAGAGCTTATGTTTAGGTTTCCTTTGTGTCATTGCTTGGCATATTCCTTGGTTCAAGTCATTTTGTTGTGCTTGGTGAGATTTGGCATGTTTTGGACTTGAATTTGTGTTTGGAGGAAAAATCCCCGAAGGTTTGTTGTGGTTATAGGGAGTACCGGGCGGAACGGCGGGCGGGGCACCCACCCGCCGGCCTACCGCGGGAACGTGTGCCTGTGGGTTATGTACCCGCGGGTACACACGGGTGGGCACTACCCGTGGGTCCCCCGCGGGGTACATGTTGGTTTTGTGATGGGATTTGTTCCCCGTTCTTGTTTGTCTCGGTCTTTGATCTTTTGGCTTCCCGTTGTTCTTTTGTGGAATCTATTTGAGCGTCTTCTTGATGTTTCGTAGGTCTAGAGCTTCTTGATAGGTATCCATGTAGGATCTTTGGTGTTGTGAATCGTGCTAAGTGTTCAACCTTGTGTTTCGTTGAAGTGTGGTGTCTTGTGTTTCGGAACTATCTTGAGTTTTCTCTTTGTTGAGCTTGCTAGTTATTATCGTAATGCTAGCGTCGTTGTTGTCGTTGGGTGATGACCTTCTCTTGTGAGTATGTTTCGTACCTTTTCTTGCAATCCGTTGATTGTTTTCGAGTGAGTGGTGGTGCGTGTGTGGCTCTACCTGGATTGCACGATTAGTGGTATGGGACACTAGTCCACCAAGGTATTGCAGCGGTCCTCGTGGTGGGCCGTGACGTGATTTATGGAGTGGGCTGAGTCCACGTGTTTGGGGATAACATTGTGTTATCCGGGCATGTGTTGCCGTGAATTGGTGGTTTTCGTTTGGTTATAGTGGGGGACGACGGTCCCAGAGGAATTAAGGTTGGACTTTGGCTGTACAGGGTTTTCCGGAGGTAATGGTGGCACAGAAGGTACAAGGATGGGTATCCATAAGGTTGGAACAAACATGGCATAAGGAAGGCATATCAACCGTGATGGGTGATGTCACGAGGGCTTGTGAAGCCGGTGTGTGGTTGAGTTCTCTTCTCTCGTGACGTTGTAAGTCACGGAGGCTTGTGTGTTTGGCATGTGTTGCCGTTGCGTGAGTCTTTATCGTTGTGTGTTGGTGTCCTTTTGTGGTTGGGATGTGTTCCCGGTGTTGTCTTGTGAGTGGTGAGTCTTGCGTTGTCTCCTGATCTTGGCTTAACTTATATATATGTATTCCGTTTCGAAAATGTTTTCATATTATTATATTACCTATTTATGACACTTACGGTATTGGTGGGTTACCAGCCATCTTTCGCTGACCGGTGTTTGTACTTTCAGGTGTTGAGCGCGATGGTCTAGAGCCGGTGATTTAGTACATGTTTTCTTTAGACAGTGTTTTGTGGCCGTCGTGCCCCCCCATGGTTTAGACATGGTTTTAGTATGTTGTTGTTTTGGATT
>VALG01007445.1:0-11223 GCA_009835305.1 Ipomoea purpurea | reverse complement strand
TTGAAACGGTTACAGACGACACTGGACTGATGCTCTCCCAACGACGATATATGAAGGACTTACTGGGCTGCGCTGGTATGACGGACTGCAAGCCTCTTGCCACACCAGCTGCAGTAACTAAAGCGGTAACACCCACAGAGGAATTATTTGACAATCCCATGCAATACCGACGCATTTGTAGGTGCCTTACAGTACGTCACTATTACCAGGCCAGATCTGTCATATGCTTGTAAACAGGTTGTGCCAATTCATGCACTCTCCAACGATTGATCACTGGGCTCTGGTTAAATTGTGTTCTGCGCTACATCAAGGGGACTCTTGATTACGGGCTGCGTCTCACACCATCCGCGTCCACCGCCGTACATGCCTACTCCGACTCTGACTGGGCTGGGTGTCCGCTGGATAGGAAGAGTACGAGCGGATATGCAGTTTTCTTGGGTAAGAATCTCATATCTTGGTTGTCGAAGAAGCAACGCACTGTTGCACGTTCGTCAACAGAAGCGAATACAAAGCCCTTGCTGATGTTTCTGCAGAAGTTACTTGGATTAACTCTTTGTTGCGTGAGTTAGGGCTACATTCAGGTGAACCCGCGACGTTGTGGTGCGACAACCTCGGTGCAACTTTACCTGTGCGCTAATCCGGTCTTCCATGCCAGAACAAAACACGTTGAGATTGATACCACTTCGTCCGTGACAAAGTAGCGTCTGGGGATTTTATGGTCAACTATTTCTCCACCACTGATCAACTAGCAGATGTCTTCACCAAGCCATTGTCAGGACAACGGTTTGCTACTTTACGAGACAAGCTCAATGTGGAGGCTCTCCGACCTTGTGCTTGAGGGGGTGTGTTAGTATAGTTAATATTTCTTATATTATTATTTTGTAACACTTTATATGTATTTGTGTGGTAATAGATTAAGTCTATGGTAGTTGTAGTGTGATGCTAATAGTCAGGTGTAGGTTAGAGTTCAGCTTTAGATATAACTCTGTATTTCCTATTATCCTGTTAATGAATGAATCGCTTTCGCTAATCTCAACTAATGATAAAACGTCTTAGCTAAAGATAGAGAAGTGCATAATATAAATTGTCAAAGGAAATATTGTTTGATTTACAATCCATAAAGTCATCAGCACACAAGCCGTGCTGGAATAAAACAAAACCTAGAGCAAATCATTTCTTCACCAAAAAAAAAAAAAAAAAAAAAAAAAAAAAACACGCCCATCAGGGCCCAGGAAGTACTTCAAACCATCACAATCACAAAAACTCCCCATGAGTTATAGCACTCCCCCTTTTTGCCAAAGATAGACAAAGGACACGTTAAGCATTCGAGGGACCTTCACTGTCAGACTTCACATTGTGTCCAGCAGCAGACTCAATCAAACTCAGTCGGAGTAGAACAATAGCAAGTTCAGTGCGGGCCGCATTGAGCTGATTTGAGATAATATTACTCACAGTTTCCAGTTCAGACACACGAGCCTTCAGTTGCAGGGATAGCTGCACATCTCGAGCATATGGAGTATCTCAAATAGTAGCATCAGCCTCAGAGGTATGCGGATGATCAACAGGTGTAACATCTCTGATGTGTTTGGGAGTCAACATGCGTGGATCCACAGTATATAGGAGAGAAGGAGCAATGACTTCACTTGGCATCGGAATCAAGCCCTGGGGAAGTTAGCACACCAAAGATGAGATTAGGATACGGAAGTCTTACCTTCTGTTCCCTGGGATGTATCAAGGTGAGAATATGATGAAGATCCATCGTCCTAAATTAATGGACATCTTGGTCCCAACTCGAAACAGAATAGCTGCTAGAGGTTTTCTAACTGTATGGAATGTGCTGATGGAATCCAGTTGTGCAAGGCAATCGGGTGTAGAATAACAAACTTGGAGGTAAGTTGAGAGCTGGACAAGGTATCATTTTCACCAGTTGGCCAAACAGGCCGGTGCTAGTCCTCTAGTGAGGGTTTTCGCAATCAAATCCCAGTCTGAAATTTCTTCTTCTTCAATGGTTTCAACCCATAGTACTGATTGATCATGTCAGGTCCAAACGCATACCACTTACCCTGATGAAGATTTGATTGTACTTCTCACCAGTAAGATTATCAATCTCCCCATTTAGGTTACAGTAGAATTCGTAAGTCAACAACTTGGAGTACGGACAGATTGATGTTACTATCTTCAGCAGACCAACCTCACTCAGCAGAGACAAAACATCACGGACTGCATTCAATTGATTCTCATCCACTGATCTTTGTACTATTAGTTCACGTCTCACCATTGTAGACACTTGTCTTGAGCAGTTGTAGTGACAAACTGTTGCTTGTAAACAGAAGTATCAGGACTGTCAGAAACATTCTGCACATCAGGAGTAACACTCATTCCTCTTGCTTCGAAGTAGCTTTCATCTTTCTGGTTATTGTTGATGGAACAACTGTAGGAGCCTTATTTTTAACAAAAGACCTCAGGGTCTTAAACACTTGTCTGGCCGGTGGGTCACTTTCAGCCTTCTCAGAATCAGCCGACCTTCTTCTCTTTTTAGGTTGAGTGGATTCGATAGGTGCATCACCGGTAACCACAACAACTTTTTCTGGAACTCCTTTTCTTTTGGACTTTCGCCTTTCTCTGACAGGGGAGCTCTTTGTAGGACTTGGAGATACAGAATTGCTGGTCTCAGACACGTGGATAGAAGAGATGCAAGAAGTTGGGTGACTTCTCCGATTTTGAAAGATGTTGAATCCGGATGTGATGTCTCTTCCATTGTTAGAGACCCAATTGGGTCAGAGGATAGAGCTTGTGAACCGTAGACTTCAGTCAGAATTCTTTCATCATCACTGTGTCCTGGAATAGAGGGATCATTCGTCGGATATATGACTCTATATGGTTCTGGTATCAAGGTAGAGGGTAATCCCGCAAAGTGACGAATATGGTCAAGGCTCTCAGCTAAGTTGGAGGATGTATAGATATGGATACCATCAATCGACTCAGAAGGACAGGGGCTTACGAACTGTTCAGCAATAGTCTCAACAGACTTCTTTTGTGGATATTCAATTGAGCAATCCTCAACAGAGGGCTTATTAGATAGAGTAGACACATGATCAATAGAAACCATCGAATGATCAACATCCGCAGAATACACAACCAGACTCAATTTATCAATATTATCAGACTCGTGAACATTTACCTAAGATTCAGTCTCAAGAACAGGTTTCGCAGACTCAGATTTTACAGTGGTCTGGGGTGGATCATCAGATACAATAGGCTTAGCAAACAGTAAGGTTTTTGAACTATCAGACTTCACAATAGGTAGCTCAGACTCAACATCAACAGATAACAACTCAGAAGGCTTATCAGGAGAAATTTTAATAGGAGTGTCAAAATTATTTGACCTGTTTTGTAAAATCTCGATTCGGTGCTTAGCCTCCTCCTGGGATGCTTGAAGATAGAAAGGATGTGCTTCTGCCCGTCGAGGAGAAATTTCCCCCATTCTTAGAGCCCTGTGTGCAAAGTATTTGAGGAATGCCCCAGCACGATTCCCATCTTCTGTTTCGTCAATAGAGGCAGGGCTAATATCATCACCTGCTTCTGAAGCTATCATCAAAAGGTTCTTGTATCACCGTCTGACCAGTTCTCATAGAACTCAGGGTAGTCAGATATCACCGTGACAAGGATTCGTCGCGAAGAACAGGGTCCAACTTCAGCTTCTTCTTCATTGCGAGTTGGAGAAGCATTTTCAAATGCTTTTGAGGATTCTATGGTGAGTGAGATTTCCTTCCGAACTTGATAATGATATTCCTCACTGCATCGGCTATATCTGTGTGTTCTTAAGAGAGAGTATGAAAACCCTAGGCAGAGATTTTTAGAGAAGATTAACAGAGAACAGAGTAGTGTTGAGTACTCCTTTTTCACTAAGACCGATCAGATGAAATATATAATCCCAAGGGTGAGGAACGCTAATCAATGCGGCTGACAGGATGCAATGCAACTATGAATTGTGATTGAATGCAATGGTATAGCTCCTTTTTAGGGATATAACGGAGTTTTGGAATTCATGAAAGAAGTGCATTTAATTTTTGGGTAAGGTGCTATGTTAAAGAATAATTTACTTAACAAAACATAAAAGGGAGTTAATGGTGGAGTCAAATGGAATTGTTTGACTCGAGGCTGAGAAAGACCATACTCTCCCTTATATTTTTACGCGTTCTGCTTTGAACAGGATCCATTCCTGCAGATCCCCAGAAGCAGAAAAATTTCCCCCCCTTTTTGAGAATCTCAAAAACCTGATTTTGCGTTCTAGAGGCTTAGTCAGGTATGTCTTGCCAGCTGCTTGTCCTGTCTGTAATGACCTATTCCAACTCATCCTCTTTTGCTTCGACAATATCTCCTAATTATGAGTGATGCCTTATATCAAGTATGTCTGGTCCTGAGTGTTGAAAAGATTCATTGGAAATGTGTTATTGCACTGACATTGTCAAGTAAAGGTCATTAGATTTTTAGAGAGATCCATAATCCAACAGCATTTTGCATTCATCCATACAAGTTGAGTGGCAACATCCCTAGCTGCATGTATTCGCCCCAGCTGTACTCAGGAGAAATTGAATTAATGTTTCTTACTGAGCCATGATATAAGTTTTTCCCCATAAAGAAGATCCACCAGATTGTGTTTTTCCTGTCTGCATGTTTCCTGCCAATCAGCATCACAGTACGCAATCAGCATTCAGTTCATGTCCTTGGAATACATATTCCATATTGGATTGTTACCCTTGCATGTATTTCAAAATCCGTTTAGAAGCTATCAAGTGTGACTCTTTGGGAGCAGGATTGATACCTGCAGCACATACCAAAACTGAACTTAATGTCGCGGTCCGATCTGGAAAGTTGAAATAGAATAGGCTTCCAATCAGGACTTCGATAGAGTTAGAATCTACTGATGGAATTCACATCTATCCTTTAGATCAGATTTGTAGAGTCGAAATAGATGTCCTAAGGTACTCTTACATGATTCCCCAGATCAAACCTTCTTGACCAAATTCCTTAGCATACTTTTCTTGAGAGAATATAATATCCTTCAGAAATTTGTTTAACTTGAAGCCCTAGGAAGTAAGTCATTGACCAACATTGGACATTTCAAATTTCTTGCCTTCATGGACTTCCACTAAATCCATGCCCAGTATACTTCTGTAGAGTAGACCAAAAAGAATATCATTCTAACGTAGGATCACTGAGCAATTTTAACATGACTTCCATGGTTTTAACAAACAACGTTTTGTCTACACTCCCTCGATCATAACCATCGATGTAACAGATACTGAGTCAGGCGTTCATACCATGCCCTTGGGGCCTGTTTGAGTCCATAGAGAGCTTTCCTAAGTTTGAGGACATGAGTTGGATGAACTGGATCTTCAAATCCCTTAGGTTGTGCCACATAAATATCTTCATGCAAATAACCATTCAAGAATGTTGTCTTGACATCCATCTGAAACAGTGTGAAACCCAGAATGCATGATATAGCTAGTAAGATTCTGATTGACTCCAATCTAGCGACATGTGAAAATGTTTCATCATAGTCGACTCATTCTATCTGAGTATATCATTGAGCCACTGAACGAGCTTTGTTTCTTGCAATGTTGCCTGCTTCATCAGTTTTATTTTTGAAAATCCACTTTGTTCCGATTATGTTAACACTGTCAGGTCTTAGAACTATATCCCACACATGATTTCGTTCGAACTGATGTAGCTCCTCTTGCATGGCCTTAACCCATAAATCATCCTGCAAGGCTTCCTTCACATTTATTTGCTCTATTTTTTAGGTGTAGCAGGCGAAACCGGCTATTTCTATCAAATTGCTTCTCATCCGACTTCTAGTGTGCTGATAAACATTATTTTTAGTGTTATTTTATATAATCTTTTTATAGTTTATTTGCAATATTTAATAATTAATTAATTAATTTATATATATTTTTATTTATTATTTTGATTAAGTAACTTTGTTAATGTTATTCAATTTTAGGTCGTTTTAATTATTAAATTTGTTTTATTAGTTAAATTTGTTAGTCAAATAATTTATTGATCTTAATTTAATTATAATATTAATAACTTTAGTAGTACATGTTGAGTAGGAGTTTAATAAATTGTTGATTAGTTATATATGGTTTCTACTAATTTTCAAAAAAAAATATATGGTTTCTACTAAGTTTATAATTATTATTATTATTATTATTATTATTATTATTATTATTATTATTATTATTATTATTATTATTATTATTATTATTATTATTTTATATATCAATAAGAAAGTGCGCAGACTTTTTCTCCGTCAATGGCTACGATCCGATTGAGGCGGTGAGCGATAGAGTCTCCCATGACCGGAGCAATTTCAGGAAGGAAGCGCTGAACCTAAACAGTATAAAAGGGATTGAAATAATGAAGAGGAGATCATCAAAATTGGCCCCGGACCAATTCCGGAGGCGGGCGGTGAGTTGAGATTTCTGGTGAGCGGTATAAAATTGGTTCCGATTGACGGTAGTTTTCGATCGGCGGCTCTGTTTCTGGGTTCGGCGTTGGAGATTCACGTTCGGTGGCAGGCAGTGTTTCTATTACAACAGCAAACAAATTCATTCTTTTGTAGCAGCAGTTCCATACGACAATTCTTCTAACTCATATGCATTCCATCTGTTAGATCACCAATTATGTTGTCTGGTGGATGGTGTTTTTCTGAGTTCTGGTGGGCTTATTTTTTCCATCTACATCATAAAGAAATTTGTCCTTTTCTGAATTACTTTCATCTTCTTCTGACGATTCATGTGTGTCAAACAGTTTAGTTGTGTCAGATGTTTTTGGCGGATCACTAATAGGGTGTCTGTCACCGAATCAGCCACAGATGCTTCATTTGATCCTTCTGGAATATCATCAATAACTACATCCAGTGATTCCATGACCGATTGAGTTCTCTTGCTGTAGACCCTATAAGCTCGACTGTTTGGTGAGTATCCAAGAAATACTCTGTAACACCCCTAAATTTTAAAACTTTTAAAACTTATAATAGGAAGGTAATTCTATTATTAAATCCCAAAATAAAGCATACTAAACATAAGAGTTTGGGGTGCTATGTCACATCTGAGCTGGAGAACTCAGATGCACAGGCTATACTAACTAAATATCCTCAAAGCAATGCCAATACATCATCATGGCAAGCAGGCCGAAAGGAAAACTATCTATCTAAGCATCGGTCCTCTAGCGCGCTCCGAAGATACTCATCTGTGCCTAAAAGCCAAATATATCTATTCAGGGAATAATGCTGGTAACCCACTCCAACGCGTTAAAATACAATATAGGTATATATATGTATATAGATATAGGAAAGCCATTTTAAGCCGGAAGATATATACTTAGGAGACTCTAGCTTTAAAACCGAGAATAGACTCAACAAGTAGGGACAAACACATTCAATAGTTATAATCATGCATATAAAGATACTAGCATATATCCTAAGGTCACAAGATTATTTCACATCATTCATATCATCATTCAATCATTATCTCAACACATAAGCACACTTTGGTGGTGCTACAGGACCAATCGCATGCCCATACATGAGGGTCAGCGCATATAGCGCTAACACGGCCCTGCAGCACCCTGCCTCGTATCGCAACACGAAGGGGTTGATGGCAACCAACCGATGAACCGTAGCTCATCATAACGTTTGATCGCAACCAGATTATGAACGCAACTCATTTATAACGTTTGATCGCAACCAAACGGTGGACCGCAGCCCTATATAATATTTATATAACTGACCGATCGCAACCGCCTGGTTAACAGCCGATGGTTCTCAACCCATCCAACTGCCCGTATAGCCAATTTGATCGCAACCAAATTGGGGTATCATGCACACATAACACATAGCAAGCACATGCAACACATATTAGCACATTGGGAAGGGGGAGAAAACGTATAAATAAACTTATGCGTGGTCATCCACATACTAGGAACTATTCCTAAGGGGTTCATACTTCTTTCACCTAGGCCAACGGGTTACCAATTCAACTAGCATGCAAAACACAAGTTTTTTATCCTATGAATGGTACCCGAAACATCAAACTAGACCCAGGCACGACAAACGAGGTCCGTTGGGACACCTGGGGGTCGGGGAAACATCAAACGGGAAACCACCATCCCACATTGGGAACCAGCGGGTGGCCGGCGGGGATTCTTCGGGCAGCGGGTGCCCGCGGGCAGGCGCCGGCAACGGCCCTTTGGGGCAGCGGGTAGGTGGCGGGTTCCCCTACCCCCACCTACCCCCACTGACTCTTTTTTGAATATGCATCCCGGGATCCTTTGTGGAACCCAAAACCGTGCTTAGGACACTTCTACAACGCAATAACGACACCACGTAGGCAATTAATGGATCAAAAGCCTTAGAATCCACGTAGAGGACTCATCCCTGATTGATGAACTCGGTAACACCATAATCAGCACACACCGACGACAGGTTGCCGAGATTCCTCACCACCCAGACTATATACTAAGAACATTCCAGCAATACAACATTCCCCAACCGCATGCCTACGGGGGTCCTCTTACAGTCCACTCCAAGATTCAGTTCAGAGAACTCATATTTTAGCGTTTCGTTAAACATCAAGATATGTAACGAAAGGGATGTTTTGTCAAGAATCATCACATAAATATCAAGAAGCCTCTTTTCAAACAAAGCCAAGATCATCACGATCACACATAAAGATCATCCGCGGAGCACATCATCAGAATTATATCACAAATATCATTGAGGAAATTAATCAAGAACGGCAAGAATATGAAGGAGCGCAAAGAATGGAGGGCATTGATAGCTAAGGAATACTAGGTTTGTTGTGCACTCTTCGAACGAATGGTTTGTAGCGCCTCTTTGCTTACTAACATTAAATATTATCTTTCGCGCTTGTTGTAGTATAAGGGGTTCTGTTGAGGTTTTCTACTTCAGATTCTCCCGTTGCTATTTCTCATGACTGGGAATTCTTGTGTGGGTGGAGAAGTGTATGCGTAGGTGATGAGGTCGTAGGTTCGTGTGGTGTCCTATTACCTGTCATCGCAGTGCATCTTATCCCCTTCTTGCTGATATTTAGTTGAGAGAGAGTCTTGTTCTCTCTCAAGTTACGGGAATTGCTTAGCCCCTTACGTACCAGTGGGTGACTTATGGTTGGTATTCTATTTTCTCGATTATTAGGACCTAGGATCAGGGAGGCCGTTGGTTTTCTATGTGTCCAAATTTCACCTTAGATTTGACATCTCTCTGCGCCTAGTATTTACTTATCTGTGATTTAAGGTGGGGTTATCTCTTCTCCTCCCGTGGATTTCATAGGTGAGATGGTGTACATCATTTAGATTATAATTTTTTTATGGGGGTGTGGTTAACGAACGGGGGTATACTATATGGGAACAAAGTTCCGCTGTAAATAAATGTATTAAACGAGCACACGAACCGGCATCATTACATCTCTGAGAGCCCTTTGTTAATCACCCACAAAAGAAGTCACCGATAAGGATTTTTCGCAACAAGTATCAAAACATACGAATTCTGTAAACACCAGCCAGATGTGGGAGGTCCTCTTCCCCGTCCCTGGCAGAAAGAACCACGTTTCAAATAGTCGGAAAGACGTGACCATGATAGTGCATTACGAGGAAACTTGTCCCGAGTATCGACATTCCGAGTTTCGGGTGCATTATGACTGCCTAGGAGGTACCCTAGAGGCGATGCTTGAACTGCGGGGGAGAAGGATACACTTTCCATTCAGTGACTCAACCCCTGAACATCGATGCCTTACATCATGGGTCGAACACGCGGGACCGGTGCGCATACATCAAGGGGGTATTGACTCTTACAGGTGGCTGGAAAAGTATTCGTCATGGAGCGCACTCAGGCGATCTTGAGAAACACGAATGCAACTTCAGATGAAGAAACGTCGCTCCGGTCCCGCTCCGCTCGGGAGAACAGGGAGGACCCTGCAATCAATCGGAAACAAAATCAGGGAGAGGCTTTACTGCTTGGAGATGCAGTTGAGACCCCTGTGTAAACCCCTCGTAGGTGAAACCGATTTGTTTGTGGTTCTTTTGGAGTTAGGAGGATTTAGCAGTGATAATTTATTAATAAAAAGATTAGAGAGTTCATCGGAGAGAGTATGCATAACAAAGAAAGGATAAACATCCCCCATTGAACCACGAGTCACAAACATCAAACCACACAATGGAGGCGAATTGTTCAACAAGGAGGACCGGTCAAAACCTACTGTACAATACCTGTAGGTAAGTAAGAAGGATATGGGAAAGTGGTCTGATCAATTGCCTTCACAAAGTTTGGTTGCCATGAGATGCCACAAAAAAACCAGCAAACTAATTGGTGCATTTGCCTATGGCCATCCAATGGGAATAGGAACTTTAAACCTTGCTTTACTGTATCAAAGATAATGTAAGTTGTATGGTAATCCAATAAGGCGTTAGGTGTATTGTGCTTAGCACATTAAAAAAAAAAAAAAAAAACTAAGATAAGACGAAATTATAAAGAGAAGAATATATATATTATAATTAAGGGAGGAGAAACGTTCTTTTTAAATTTAGTTTGTAGATATTATAGGAGTGAAGGGATAGAACTATTAATGTATCCTGTCATCATAAGCTATAGGGACTCTCAAAAAGTTCATTGAACCACTACACCGTGCATGATGTTCTATAAAAAGCACTTCTAAGGAATGAAACACTCCTCCTTAACCTCTTGGTCTCAAATACCCAATAAAATAACGACGCTTTCAAAGCATCTAACCTCATAGAATCATAGAACCCCTATCTTCTAGTCTGCTCCTCCTAAAATACACGACGTCTCAGCCATCTATGATTCTAGCTGGGACTTCGCGGCCTCTATACAAAACTGTAACACCCTAAAATTTCTAAACTTGGGGGGATAAGACAATAAAACACGTTAAGTGATAACATTGATAACTCGCATATGCGATCACAGAACAAACCGGATTGGTATCCCAGTACACCCCCTGAGATACAGGAGATTGTGCGACTACGACGGTGTGAATCAGAGGTAAAGCCCGTGTCGATATGCCAACCCGGCATCCTTGAGTGGAGTTAAAATACCTGTCAAACTAACAAGCGTAATAGGTCTAGATATGATATTTCAAACCTTTAAGGCTATATTGAATTTACATACATAATATCTACATCCAT
>VALG01007440.1:0-10753 GCA_009835305.1 Ipomoea purpurea | reverse complement strand
CTTTGGGTTGGGTCTCTGAAGATCAATAGGAAGACATGACCTGATAGGAGGAAAAGACATGTAGCAGCTGTACTAGAGGAGCGCCATCAGTGTCATTTTAGACCTAATTGCATAAATTTATGTAGTTCAGGGACCTAATTGCATTTTTTTTGAGTTCGATGGCCTAATTGTAGTTTGGTGTGCAGTTCAGTGGCCTATTTGACCCTTATTCCTTTTCTTTTTTAATCTCTTCAAGACAACAAAAAAATGAGGAATCCTCTCTATATTAGTCTCAGTTGCAAAACTACCTTTTTGCACCCACTAATGATATATCAAGGGTACTGTTGCTGAAAAGAAAAACAAGAGAGACAAAAAAAGTTGTGACATTCCAACAGAGGGAGAAATGGTCAAACAAAGATGGGCACAAATCAGCTTTCACACTAGAAATTCTCTTGTCTAAGAGGGTGGAAAAGAACCAGGGCTCAAAGTGTTAGAGAAGAATTTGAATGAGTCAATGTCCATTCCTACTGCTTCCCTTTCCAGCATCCCACTTCTTCTTTGCAGGACAGCCAAATCAGCAAGTTCAACATAGTTCTAAGCTACTGATATCCGTCTAGCCACATTAGTAGATAAAGTATAATACTTTGCACTGACCCATGGTCATTGTCTAATATGAAAGTAAAGGAAAAAGGAAAGGAAACATTGGAACCACTAGAGATAATAGCTGACAGATACAAGACAAAGTATTGCACTTTAGGAAGAACCAGTTTAACATCTGTTTTTAGAAATCAGAACCTATTGACCCACAAAGCAGGACACCAAGGATGCAAGAAAACTTTACACAAGTCAGCGCACACACAACCATAGGAATTACCTCTTCAGCAACATATAAGAAGTAGTTCACAAGGTCACCAGGTACACCTGGAAATCGAGCTCGTAGTTCCTCTCTCTAAAAGAATAGGAAAGTGAAAAAAAAAATTAAAATTAAAATAAAAATTGTGCAATGAAAATATGACAAAACTATGGAAAAAAAAAGGTTAGTAACACAAATATTTGAGACCTGGCTTGCAACACCAACTGGACAATTGTTTGTGTGGCAAATGCGGGCCATAACACAACCAGTGGCAATCATTGCTATAGAACCAAATCCAAATTCATCAGCTCCCATTACCGCAGCCATTATAACATCAAATCCACTTTTAAAGCCACCATCAACTCTAAGAACAACTCTTTCTCTTAGCCCATTTGCAATGAGTGTCTGCACATACAATCAATTAGATGATTTGAATTGATGCTGAAGATTTTGCATTAACTATGGTTTGTTTTCAGAACAAAAAGTAAACCTGATGTGTTTCTGTGACGCCAAGTTCCCAGGGACCACCGGCATGTTTAATTGAACTCACTGGGCTTGCTCCAGTCCCTCCATCATGTCCTGATATCTGCAAACAGAATTCAGGTGAAATTTTGGATAGAGGAAAGAATCTTATTTTTCATAATCTGAATGATAACAAACAGATAGTCCCTGGTTAAATTTAGTAAATAAGTTGCCATATCACAGTGCATGATTTGTTATAGAAGACCGATATTGATAAGATATATCCAGACAGGAGTTTTACATGAGAGAGGGGGGGGGGGGGTTATAGGGAGGAAGATAACAAAGAGTTAGTAACTTAGACGTCCTGGATGAATGAAAAAACATTTCAACCCCAAGATTTTAGTCAAATAAACATTTTGATTATTTGCAAAAGACCAAGACTTTACAACTTGTTAATTACTACTACACATGTTTGCATTATGCTTTAGGTGAGATCTAAACATTCCAATGCAAACCAACTTCAAAATTTAAATCCTCCTATTTGAATTATTCTGAGGGAGATGCATGCATTGATTTCCAGAAACTAGTCCGTTTACTAAACATAAAATTGTTCTCTGTTTTCTGTTTTCTAATTTTTCAGTTTTCATTCTCTGTTTTCTATTTAGAAAACTTGTTTACTAATAGAAAACTATTCTCTGTTTTTTAATTTTTCAGTTTTCACCTAAAATTTAGTTTAGATAATATTAATATTTTGAGCTAATATTTAAAATTTTTTTGGATATATTAATTTGAATGACATGTATATGAATATATAACTTTTACTTTGAATTCTAATATATATGAGATTTAAATATCAGATATCTAACTTGTATTATGATGTGTAACATAATTAAAAATATTCAAACTAATAATCTATTGAGTTCAATCAAAATCTAAAAATTATATAGAGTTTAATTCTTAATTTTCATAATGTAAATAATGTCAAAAACTTTAAAGTGTAAGCAAATAAATTATGTTTAAATAAGTAAAGTAAGTAGAAAAGATAGAAAGATAGTGATAAGTAAAATAAGATGATAATGAATGTAATCATAGTAATGTGGTTATAGTGACATATAACTAAATAGATAATGATGATTCTGTTTTCCATTTTGAAAACAGTTTTTAAATTGTTTTAGTTTTTCAGAAATTATTTTCAATTTTGAAAATGAAAACTGTATTAGTAAACATGTTTTCTTTTCAGTTTTTGAAAACTTTCAGAAATTTTCAGGACCCCATGTTGCGACAACAAATTCAAAAGGGAGATTTGGGCTTGAATATTTGGGCTGAGATTTTGGATCAAATGGTGGGCTAGGTTTAGGCAATTCAAAAATCTTATTTGTTAGAGTAAAATAGGTTATATTGAGTTTGGGCTTAAATCTAGGCTTAAAATAAATAGTATAAGGATCACATGTTCATCTTAGATAGATTTTTTTGGGTTCAAATTTTGATATAAAATATATAATATAAGTAAAGTTTATAAAATCACAAGTAACCTTAGAAATATTTTGTAATAAAACATTTGTTTTTAAAAATTATATATGAGACAATACCCATAGTAATTAAAAATAATTTTATTTCAAAACTTTTGTAGGAAAATAATTTTATTTGAAATTTTGGGGGTATCACAACCTCCCCTAAAAGAAGCTTCGTCCCGAAACTAGAATTAGGTAAGAACGAGTGGTTTAAACGGAAACTAGAGTGACGATTCTAAAGGAGTATTGATATAGGGAATTGAACTTTTACGAAGGGAAAACATAGGTCAAGGAACTCGACTCAAATAAGTGAAACGATGACTGAGGGAATTAGAAGTAACATGCAAGCAACAAGTAATTAATAAATTCCAACTTCCTAATGGAATTGGCTAAAACTTAGAGAACTAAACTATTACATGGACCAATGCAAGATTCCACGATGCACCACCTTGATAACTAAAACTCGGGTCTTGCCCCTGTTGGGCCATCTTTGGAGTTCCAAATCTAGATTCAATATTAGTCATCGAGTCTCACCAGCGGCAGTGTGAGAGCAACTTCTCAAAGTGAGGGGGGCTCCTTGTGCACAGTGAGCACCAGTTTAGCCTCTGTGGTTCATGTTCAGTTGAGTCACCATGATTTACATCCTCCCAAATGCTCTGTCGGGCCGGGGTGTGGGGCCTTAGGATTGGGGTTCAACCTTTTTGGAAGAATATTAGCCATCTTTTGGTGAAGTGTAGAGAAGCTTTGATCCATCATTGTGCCAAGTATGGAGAATCCTAACTCCACGCTCCTCTGCAGCTCATCCATCATCTATAGTACGGGTCATCGATCTTGGCTCCTCTTCGGCCTTGCTTCTCTCTGAATCTAGTCATCATCCCCGGAGATATTGTTACAACCGCCCATCTAAAAACCATTTTCATTACCTTCATCATCATCATCATCCTCATCATTTTCCTCATTGCAATGCCCAAACTTCTAAACTTCTTGTACGGGATTTGGAGGCGATCCATAGGCAGTTTCCTTTCGTCCATTGAAGATTTAATCATGGTAACTCCCTTTTTAATCTAAGTTGACATGTTCCTATAAATTCCTTTACTAATTTCGGGTAAAAATTTCATCAATCAATAAGTATTTATCCAAAAATCTAAAAAATGCAGAATATTTTTTATTTCATCTGAAAAGTGGTAGGATATAATATTTTACCTCGAATAACTGAATATATTGAACTATCTCACTTCCCTCTCCAACTTGTTGCTTCCTCTTGACATTTTTGTTCTTGAAGATTATTGACTTGGGTAGGTTCCTTGATATAGAACTTGGATGAATTCCTTGCTAGGCTTGGAGGAAAAAGGATGGAATTTAATGGAGAAATATGGGTAGATGCAATGATAAAGATAAGTTGTAAAGAATTAGCTATGGAGGAGAGAGAAGTTCACGGGCTACTAGGTTCGCTGGAATGAAAAGAGAGTAGGGTTCGGCTAAATAAAGTGGGGAGAAAAAGGTAGTGAAATTCCTGGAATGCCCCGTGACGAGGCTAGGTGGCGGGATGGAAAGTCCCGCGGTCTGGGCGACAAACCTCGCAGAACTAGGTGAAGGGGCTCTCAGTCCCGCACGTGCTTCCACGCTCTGATGCTTGTACACGCGGGACTCCTAGTCCCACCGCGCTAAATGAACTCGCAGTGTTTGCCAAACAGAACTCCCAGTTCCGTGCGACGTTTGCTCCAAACAACACCAAGCTCAATTCGTAATTAATTCTTGTTAATGTAAGGGTTAACTAAATCTATTATTAGTTTACTAGATTATATCTCAACTTACATAGATTAGAGCATGGGTTCGAAACTTTTTGCAAATAAAATTTCTCTTTTTACCAATTCTTCTCAGATCCTTACAAATTCTTCGATAAAAAAAATAAAAAATAAAAGACTTTGTTTCAGTGCAAGCCACACCAAGTTGAATCTCAAACCTACCCCTTTCCTAAAGGTTGGCTCTAACTCTCAATTATTAAAACATAAGAGACAAAAGGATTTGTAGTACCAAAATCAAATAACACATAAGCAGGTATGACATCCGTTAGAAATGTACCTGTCTCTAAGTCATCAGTCCCCGCTTGAGCTCTACTCATCAGTGGTTACCACTGTTGCTACTCTGGTCTCGGTTACCGTTCCTATTTCCCTTGTTCTTGTTATTTCGGTGTTGTCCCTTTTTCCACCATTGTCATTCTTGCCCCCAAACTTGTTTCCAAATGGTCTTCTTCTCTGCTGACCTCCATTCTCACTAGATCCTTGACTTAAGACATTTCCATTCTGGTTGTCGTAGCACTCAAAAGCTCAGTGTCTAGTCTTGTTCACTTGAAGCACCTGATTAAGTTCCCTTTACAATTGGTCCTCGGGTGGTCATTCCCACACCCTAAGCCTTGACTTGAGCGATTCTTCCTGTTCGTCGTACCACGGTTCCTTCAAAAGCTCTTGACTCATTCAAGATGGTCAAACTTTGTCTTCTTTCCTCCTGTTCCGCATCTTTCTCAGCTTTTCTCTTGCTCTGGTCCCGCATGTTCATTTGATTCTGCTGTAAACCCGTAGTAATTTGCATTCCCGTTGTAGGCCTCACTCGGGATCGGATACCCCAATATGCTCACCCCTCCAACCCCTCTGCTACCCCCATTGGTGTTGTGGAGCAAGACACTTCCTAGAGTCTGAGTCAGATGGGTTAACTACTACAAACCTTGAGCCAATGTCTCATTGGTAGGAAGAATTCACTCTCTGAGTACACAAAGTCCCAACGCCTCTTATTGGTATCATCGTGACTCTATAGAATCTGCATTCTAATCACTATTGATTACCTACGGAAATCTTATTCTACAATCCCATACACATAATAGGCATACATGCACATAACAGCATATCGCATAAAATTCTCAAGTTCACATCTATATCCAAATTGCTTACAAAGCAGGAAAACCAGGACTTGCCTAGGAGGCAAGGACTCACCAACCAAATGCACACCTTTTGGGTGCAAAAGCCATAGTTTTAAAAGAGTTAGAAATCAAACATATAAACAACAACATGTACAACGTCTCACAATCTCACCGTGTTTCCTAAAGAAGCTATAAACCTTAAGGTCTCAAACTTAGATATCCATCCTATAAAACCTCAAGGCAACTCGGCTTTCCACTACTTTGCTGAGGATGCCTACAGCTCGCTCATACTCCGACTTGAGGAGCTTTTTCTTCAAAGAGAACTTGAGTTTCTCTAGTGCATTATCTCATCGGGCTGCCTTCCACAACTGCATACAATTCAATCCATCAAACAAACTAAAAAAAATATCCAATTTATAATATTCATAAAATTCATAAAATGATAAAATAACATCCAAAAATCATAATTAAAGAAGTCCATGCTAGTTTTTAGAATAAAATTAAACACAATAAAAATTCAAAATTTAGATTGTTGAACATCAATAATTGGTGTAGGATTTTAGCCTAATATAGAAATTCATCTTTAGTCATGTATTCATCTTCATGATATCTTTTGTGATCTCATTAATGACAATGATTCTTACCTAAATGACAATGATTTTTAGCGAGTTATAAACAGGTTTGTGTAAACGGGTTAACACGATAATATTAACGGGTTAACGAGTTCTTAATATGTTTAACAGGTTGACCCGTTAAGAACACGAAACATAAGGGTCTTAACAGGTCAACCCGTTAACGACCCGGGACACGTTAAGGCTAAACACTAACCCGTTATTTTCGTGTCCAGTTTCGTGTTGTGTTAACGGGTCGTGTCCATAATTGCCAGGTCTACTTGTCCACATTTGTACTCACCTTCCCATCTTTTAAAAATCCAGTTCCAAAGCTTGTATAAAATAAGGGTTGTACTCAACTAGTGATTTCCGGCTACGATTTGAAAAATTATCCCAACCCATTTCATAATATGAAGGGGATAGTTATGGAGATGGAGTATCTTCTCATTTTTTGACTTTATATTTTATATTTAGAAATTTGAGAACATTAGAGCACTACTATGAGATGCTTAAAAATACAAGGAAGATATACATACAGTAAACACGAGTAAGCTAAGAAAGAGATGTAGTTCATTGTTTCACCTGTTGAGCAGTTGGAATACAGAGGGTGAGGCGATGGGTATAGTGGTCTGTCCTTCTCCGAGCTGAAGCAAAAGGTAGGGATGTGGCCAGTGGAAGAGAAAGACAACCAGAGTTTGAAGAAAGCAGATGGGTATAGTGAGACTTTCAGACAGAGTTTGAAGAAGACGTACAGATGAGCATAGGGTTATGGCCTGTGAAAGAGAAAGACAGCCCAGATATTTTGTGACACATGAGAAATAAAATTAGATGGAATTCATTTTTGGTCCTACTGTTATAGGGCATTTCCATTTTAGTCCACCTTAATTTTTTTGCCACTTTATAACCCTATATTGAATGTGTTCCACTTTTAGTCTCACCGTTAGTATTTCCATCAGAGGGGCTGTTGTTAATCTAGGGGTATTTGACATTTCTTTCCATCCAAGACTATGGTTTACTAAAGAAATGGAGAACATTAAACCTAAAACTTAAGAAACCTCGTCGCCATGGTTGGAACGAACGAAACGAATGTAGCTTTTGGGCTTCCCATTCTCGTTGTTCGAAGAGCCATCATTTCGAATATCGGGAGGAGGAGGACGAAGCGCTGGATTAAAAGAGGAAAGAGACAAACATAAAAAAGACCAAATACCCTTTGATTATACGGCCTCTTGACGAAAATATTAACGGTTTGGGCACTAAAAGTGGAACACATTCAATAACAGTGGTTGTAAAAGGTAGCAAAAAAATTAAAAATGGACTGAAATTGGAAATGCCCCTATAAAGAACAAAAAAAGGAATTCACTCTAAAAATTAAGAATCTTATATAATCAGCCAGATTTTGCTCAATGACAAATAAAAAGTAAAGAATAAAAATTTTATACTATATATAATATATATATAATATTAATATATATATATATAATATATATCCTTTTCTATATATTTATATATTGTGAAATAACCAATTAATAACACAAATTTAAGTATATTAAAATATTATTTATGTATGTCACGAGTTCATTGAAATGCTTATCGTAACTACTCATCTACACAATTTAATAAATAAATAGTTCTTGCGTCGAAACAATTGCTACTAAACTAGTATGTCTGCAAAGCTACAATGAAAAAAACAATTTTTCCGCCAAAGGAATTGCGACAGAATATTGTACGTCGCAAGTTTTCCCGCCCAAAAAAATTTCCCACTAAGACATTTTTGTTGTACTTTTCAACATCTCAATTATGTCTATGTTTGTCGCAATATCATCGTAAATATTCATTGCAATAGTTAAATCTTAATTTTATTAGCTTGATACACCATATATATATTATTTTCTTTCTTTATACATTTATACATTTTGATTTAGTTAATAATAATAGAAATTTAATATATATTAAAATTATTATTTATGTATGCCCCAAGTTCGTCAAATGTTTGTCGTAAATTACTCATCTACACAATTTACTAAACTAAATAATTCTTTCAACGAACAATTGCGACGGAACTAGTATGTCGCAAAGCTACCAATGAAAAATAATTTCCCACCAAAGTAACTACGATGAAAATATTATATGTCGCAAGTTTTCCGCTAAAAATAGATTTCTCGCTAAGCATTTTTGTTCTACTTTTCGACAACATCTGAATCGCATCGTACGTTTGTCGGCATATCGTCATAAATATTGTTGCAATAGCTCTAAATCTATAATATTTTATAAGAGCGATATGTTTGTCGCAAGTTTGTCGTTATTTCAGTCACAAAAAGTCATCAATTGCGGCGTATTTGTCTGTCACAATGTTGTCGTCGCTATAAGGGTAGTTTTCTAGTAGTGTATCTTGCTATGGGTGCGAAGGATTCATAAAAATCTACGCCCTCCTCTTGGCAGTAATCCTTCTCTACAAGACGAGTCTTGTTCCTAACAATGACTCATTGTTCGTCCATTTTGTTCCTGAATACCCACTTCGTCCCAATAACATTTTGGTGCGAAGGTCTAAGAACTAGCTCCCATACATCATTCCTTTTCGAACTGATGGGGGTTCTTCTTGCATGGTCGTGACCCAATCCGGATCACCAAATGCTTCTTCCACAGTCTTAGGCTCGATTTGTGAAAGAAAACACGCCATCATACATTCACGAATGGACGATCTGGTCCTAACACCTTGCCTTACGTCTCCAATCACTTGATCTTGAGGATGATCCCTTAACCACCTCAAATCAGGCTAAAAAGTTGTTGCAGGAGCGTTTTTCATCTACTACAGGAATATCTGGAGTCGCTTTGAACTCTATCTGTTCGGGTAGATGGAGCTGGGGCTAGGCAACCGTATAGTGAAATCTTCCATCTCGAATTCGATGTCTCAGACCCTGTCGGCTTCGTTTACTACTCGTTCTGCCCTTTCTAAATCTCTGCTCGGCTCGGTTAGAAGGTCCATTCTGATACTCAACTGTTCTATCTCCTCGGGCAGCTTTCCTATGTCTCGGTTGATGTTTCCTTCATCAAACACAACATAGATGGATTCTTCTAGCACCATGCTTCTCTTGGTTAGCACTTCAAAAGCTTTGCTAACGGGCTGAATAAACCTTCGTCAGCTCTCTTGTCAAAAAGCCTTTAAATGTGATTTTTCGTTGTTGTGAATGAGACGCCTACTATCGAATGTATGAAAGTAGCTCACAACTGGCTCCTTACCTTTCCACAGTTCGTAGGGAGTTTTCGCATAAACCTTGTTGGCTATGATTGGTTTTGAGTGTAACACGTTATGTTAAAAGCTTCAGCCCAAAACCTTTTAGGTAAGCCAGAAAATGTTATCATTGTCATTGCGGCTTCTTTGAGAGTTCGGTTTCTCCTCTCGACTACACCATTCTACTGTGGTGTTCTTGCGGCTAAGAGTTGATTTGAGAAAACCGAATTGTCCACTGAAATCATGGATGGCCTGGTTGAGAAATTTTGTACCTTGATCTGACCGAATCTTGACAATACTTGTGCCCTTCTCGTTTTGCAACTGCTTAAACAACTCGAGCAGTAACTTCTCGGTCTCGTTCTTCTTTCCTTAAGAACAAAGTCCAAGTACACCGAGTGTAGTCATCTACTACAACAAGCGTATACTTTTGACCACTAAAACTGACTGGATTGACTGGACCAAATAAATCCATGTGAAGTAGACTCAAGGGTCTAGAGTTTGAATCACAGGATTTTGACTTAAACAAGTACTTGATTTGTTTCCCCTTTTGACATGCTTCATAAATCTTGTCTTTGTTATAAGTCATGTTTGGCAGTCCCTATACCAAACCTCCTTTGTCTAGCTTATTAATGGCCTTAAAGTTCAAATGGTTGAGCCTATTGTGCCATTCCCAACTTAAGTCATTTTTGCTTTTAGCTACCAGGCAAACACTTGGCTTCACCGATTCCCATATTGCCATATACATGTTCTTCCTTCACCTCGCTGAAAGAACTATATCCTCAATTCTCCTCACTGATCACACTACATCAATCATTGGAGAATTCGACTTTGTAGCCCTTATCACGGGAACTGACTCGTGCTGAGAAGGTTGAACTTCAACCATTCTACATACGAAACATCTCTGATTGTCAGTCTGTTACTTTGGACATCACCTACTCCCTTGGTCTGTCCACTTGTCTCACCACCAAATACCACTCTAGGACCATTGGACTTTCTCGGTAGTTGCTCAGATTTGATTTATCACCGTACCGTCATATGTCTCGAGCAACTGCTATCAACGTACCATATGAGCTTGTTAACCTGAAATCAAAGATCAGTTAACTTTTAGGTACCCATACCTTATTGGTCCTTTTGGGTTAGTGAGCTTGGGCATCTACTTGAACCTAGGAGCTCGGCAATCCCATTCTCATCCCA
>VALG01007439.1:0-13957 GCA_009835305.1 Ipomoea purpurea | reverse complement strand
ATTTTTGTTCTTCCGTTCTTCATAATCGAGAAACTTCATAATTTCCGATTCCGTTCTTCAGTTCTTCAACTTCTGTTCTCTGTTCATTCTTCAATTTCCATTCTTCAAGCATTGCTTTCTAAAACAGCAATATCCCTTGTCCCTTCAACAAAAGAGAGGCGCGGTTTAACTTTAGACTCTCGCCCTGCAAAGAAGTCAATAGAACAATACAGAAGTTTGAGGTATAATTCCTTTGCAGAGGGACAACGCGGTAAAAAGCAAGAAGAAGTGGAGATTGGAGAATATATAGAAACTTAAGAACATAATTGAAAATTATGAAAGTTTCTCAATTATGAAGAACTGAAAAACAGAAAATATTTCACATGTTGGATTAGGGTTCTCGCCGGAGATTAGGAAGTAAATACCACATCATCACCATTTTTATTTAAATAAAATTACATGTCAGCAGTGTGGAGAGGTAACCTACAAAAAAAGTTAATCGACAAATTTTTAGAGGTAAGTGTGTCTAATTGGATTATATTTTAGTTGATGGGGGGAATTAAGCACTTCGAAGTAGTAGATGAGTCTATTTGACACTTGTACCATGAAAAAATTAAAATGAAGCAAAGGATATATATCTTCATAAATATTTGAGTAGTTAAACACAAACAAAACGAGCACATTGTTTTAGATTTCGAACTTTTGGGTTATAATAAGAGTATGGTCCAATTTGGTTGTCTGCTTCCTAAGTTAATAGCCATCTAACCTTCCCCTTTGGACAATTGTAATTAATAAATACGAAATGGATATAAGCATATCCACACCAACTGATCATACATAATATATTCATATTGCCCCCCCACCTATTACCTCACTAGATTTGTTTAAAATCATATAGCTTAGAGCAACTTCATTAGTTATGAATTTGTTTGATTTTTTTTTAATGCCAACTAGAAAAAGGAGAGAGAAAAAGAATAGGGAAAAAATCTAATAATAATAATAATAATAATAATAATAATAATAATAATAATAAAATAATAATAATAATAATAATAATATTTTCTTGTGTGAAACAAATAATTTAACATTATAATGTTAAACGTTGTAACTTGAGTTATAAAAATAAAAATAATATAATCTAAGCACAACCTGTTAAAACTTATTTTTGAATTGTGAATCTTAAAATAACAATATTTAATGCATAATTTACTTGCTGTCAAACTTATATTTTGAAAGTTAATTTGTCAAACTCAAAAGAGACAGGTCCAAACATGTGATGTGAAAAAAGGGCTTGTTGTAGTAGTGATTTAGATTGGCAGTTAGAAATGTCACAAGGCCGGTTCAAGTGCCATAATATATATGATATTGAGAATTTAATTTAAGAATAATGTTCTTCTGAAAACATTTAAGAATAATGTTGACTTCTCATAAATTTACCTTCTAACTTCTAAGTTTATCTGCTCACATGACAAATACAATTTTTTTTATTTTATAAATTGGTTCACCCTACAAGAAGTTAAAAATAAAAACCAAAGTTTGAACCTCGTAGCGATAGTGTGTTCAAAGTGGACAGATCCTTTGTACGCACCAGAAAAAATATTATCCACTAGAGCTATTAAGATATGCATTTGTTTAGGAAAAGCAGATCCCATGTTATTGCAAATGACATCAGAAAAACATAGCAGCAATGGTCCAATGGAATGATCAAACAGCTTTTAATCATTAAACTCCACAATCGAAAACATCTTAAGGGGAACACACTTGCCCTTGCAATCATAGTCAAGTCATTCAGGATTTAGATGTCATGTTAAAACATAGATGTATGTTAATAAGAATCCAGGGTAAAAAGCTAATAACTAAACAAACAAAATTCTGTGGACCTATTCTTGAAAAGATTCGATACCAATTCATCATATTGATGTCAATCTTAGAAAAGTCTTAGAAAAGAGACGTCTCATTTCCTTTCTTGTCACCACCAATCTCAAAATGCTTTCACCTCTGCACAACCAAATTGCACCAATCCAATTGAAATCATCAAACATAGACAAATGCAAAGCAGCAAGATATGAAAATGTACAAAGCTTACAAATTCTAACAACTAACCTTGATTGTTCATGTTGTGAAACATGTTTACAGCCTCGGCGCTGCAACCTCAACACAATCTTCTTGGTTGTTTTTGCCTGGTTGAGAGGAGGTAGATAAAAGCATCATTAGCCGTGAAACTGCATTGCCACACAGCCTTACGTTGCACTAAACCAATTCTCAATATTTCCTCATTTCTTCTTGCACTAAACGAATTTTCAACATTTCCCCAATTCTAGAGATAATAGATTACAAAAGCTTCATATCATACTTTCTTGTGGAATGCGAGCATAACACTTCCCCTGAGTAGCAAGGCTATCTTTCCCCTTCTTGTAGTGGGTGACCTTGTGCAAGGTGCGCTTTCCAACACTCCTTGGATTTGCAGTATGTCTTCTTCGTTTTTGGAACATTCACCTGTAAGATTCAGGCAACCAATCAGTCTCTTACACAGCACATAACAGAAAATGCATAACTCAGTAATTTGTATGAACAAAAACAGCCTTTGTGATTGAACAATTTGTAATCCCTGAACAATTCTAAGTCTTCCATATAATAATAAATAAATAAATAATAGTAATATAAATAAGTAATAAGTAATAATAATAGTGATAGTAGTAATAATTGCATTGTAGAGTCCATGTTCTTGCACTATAAATTCAAAATTCTAAACCCCAAAAAAGTGCATTATAGAAGATTGAAGATGGAACATGGTACAACCCCTTAAACACATGCTAAAAAGAACTAGAAGGAAGTTTCCGTATCCAAGATAATAAAAAGAATAGCAGACAGCTCGCAGTTACCTGCCTCTAAAAATGGCACCGGAATTTGTTCTGCTTTGTGCAAAGGCTTCTGCTTACAAAGCAATAATAGAAGTGAATGCTACTTCTGATAAACTCAAATTTCCAACATGTGATGTAAGCTGATATTACACCCTTTCAATGAGGTCATTCGGTCATGTTAAGTCCATATCCAATTTCTGAAATACTGAGATGTTCGGGGATGTGGCCATCTTCAATTAGAGTTTTTACATCTGATGAAGTCCTTGGATCAGTGAACATGGTTAAAATTGCATCTTTAAGAACTGGATGGTACTTGTCACTTAAACCGGGGAAAATGTCCTTCTGGACCATCCTTCGTAATAAGGCATAAGCTGCACTTGGATTTGATTTGGATATAAAAGCATTAATTAGGACTATATAGATGAAAACATCAGGCTCCATATCCTTCTCTTCCATTTCCTGTAAATAAACCAGAGCATCATCTGGCTTGCTACACTTGCAAAGCCCATTAATAATAGCCATAAAAGAAATCCTATTTGGAAAGCACATTTTTCTCTCCATTTCAACCCAAAGCTTCATAGCATCATCTGGTTTTCCAGCATTGCATAACCCATCTATTAAAGTAGTGTAAGTAATGACATTTGGTTCCTGCTCGTTTTCAACCATCCTCGAGAAAATTAGGATAGCTTGATCAATACAACCATTTTTACACCATCCATCAATGAGTAAGTTGTAAGTTACAACTGAAGGAACAAGCCCTTTATCCAACATCTCATTCAAAAGATCCTGGGCTTCCAGTACTCTTTCAGTTTTACATAGCCCCTTTACTATAACATTATAAGCAACCACATCAGGGCAATAACCACGCGCACAAATTTCTCTGAAAAGCTCCATAGCTTTATCCATGTGCTGAATTTTCAGGAGGCCATCTATGGCCGCTGAATAAGCAACCACATCAGGGAGGAAGCCTTCTCTAACCATTTCAGCGAGGAAATTACATGCTATGACTGCTTTCCCATCTTGGCAAAGTGTCTTAATAAGCAATGTGTAGTTTTTTATCCAAGGCTCATGACCATTCACACGCATTTCCCTCACCATACCAAGAGCCTGTTCAACATCCCCTTGCCTACATAAGCATCTAAAAATGGAATTGTATGTGAAATGAGTTGGCTTGAATCCTGATTCATTCATTTCAATCAGAAGCCTACGACATTCACCCAAGCGATCCAAACTGCTTAGACAATCAATTAAAGTATTATACAGTAGCACACTGCGTTTACAACCAAATTGATCCATATCTCGAAAGAGGACGAGAGCCATATCTAATTTATCAGACTTGCACAAACCATCAATAACAGTTTCAAAAGACAAGGTATCAGGGTGAAAAGTTTCCTTCATCAAGAAAAGTTTATCATCATAAAAATCACAGTCATACTCCATTCCCATTGTTGCTCGAAGTAGATGATAAGCTTTATCAGTAGAACCTTTATTAATTAAACCTTTTAGAACAGAATTGTAGATCAGAATCTTTGCTTTCAAATCCAACTTCAGATTCCTCATCTTCAGCAACTGGATCATATCGCGCTCTTCAGGAACACAAGATAAAAGCTCAGAAATAATTTTAACATCAGGGTTTAAACCAGATTCATTCATGACTCTGAATAACTGCAAAGCTTTCTCGGTCTCCTTATTCCGGCATAACCCTCCTATTAAAGCACCATAAATCGCAATATCTGGGGAAAATCCCAGGTTCCGCATTTTATCCAATAGTAGCAATGCCTTGTCCATTTTGCCAGCCTTCACAAAGCCATGAATCAAGATGCAAAATGTCTTTTCACCTATGTTAATATTAAGTTCTTCCGTCCTCTCAATCAACTCGAATGCCCTGCCTACCTCTCCCCACTTGGTAAATGACACCATCAAGATACAGAGTACATGGGCATCTACCCATCCCTTCTCGTGCATCTGATTGAAAATGTTCAAAGCATTTCCAAACTTCCCTGCATTGCAGTAACAATATAAAACTGGAGTCAAAGCATATTTATCCAACACCCATCCATAGTCCTGCATCTCAGTCAACCTCAACTCTATCATAGCAACATCACTGGACTTCGAGATGACCTCCAACAAGCAGCCATAAGTGTACTTATTTGGGATGCAAAGACCCAACCTTTTCAACTGATCAAACAACATATTAGCCTCCTTAACAAGCCCTTGATTGCCCAAACACCTCAGAAAGAAACCCAATGCCCCAGGACTCATATAACATCCAGATTTAACTAACTTGCCAGCCAAGATTCTCAATGGGTCATTTTGTCGAGCACGTGAAAGGATTTCGGCCATGGCATTGAAAGTGTAACAATTATGGTTATACCCCTGTTGATTCGAGGCCCAGTCAAAGAAAATTTGGGAAATTCTCCAACTCCTGAGGCTTTTCAGAACCGATTCAACAATCTTAGGAGTGAGCTTTGATCCCAAGTCCAAGAGTTGTTGATTTTCCGAGGCGATGGGATGCTTTGTGAATATTGAAATGAGGGTATCAACAGTATTGAAATGTTCTGGACGGAGAAAATTATGGGAATTGGTGCAAATGGGTCGCAAGAGTCGAGTCAAAGAAGCGCTTTGGTTGAGTTGCACAATGAGTAGCTGCTTTGTTGTTACTTTGAAGACAAGGAAATGTGTCCTTCGGGTTCTGTATAGTGCAGCCATTGAAAACTCAACAGTGTTTTGGAGAGGATCGGCTTTTCTGCGCATTCAGGAATGTAATGGCAGTCTTTGCTCTACTCTTATATGAAAGAAATCCATCTACTGTTTTCTATAAGAGAAAATATAGACAATAAAAGGATTAGACTTCATAAGATATAAAGTACAACTATTTACAGAAAACAGAGATCCTGCCAATGCTGTCAAGCACTACTCTGTAATATTAAATAAATTCAACTTAACACAAGTCTAAAATAATGATTCTAAGATTGCTAGGCACTTAGGAGAATCAAACAGCTCCAAACAACAGAATAACAGTAACTTGCTTGTATCTATCAAACCATAGCACTTTCTAACATTCAGAAAGCACAATAAATTCAAAATGCTACATAAAAACTCAGACTTTAAAAATCTAAAAGAAAATGGAGAAAATACTTATGACAAACCAATATACATAGATATACAACTCATTATTTACTTCGTAAATTTCTCAAAATGGAAAGATTAAAAATTTCATTTCTCCCTTTACGTCGGAAAATTACTAAACCAATTAAGGACGGATCTCACCTGCATTTTTTCTGTAATTAATATTTTAAAAATAAATTAAAATGAAGTGGTCAACAAAATAGAATGTTGAAAATTTCAAATAAAAGCGTAACAAAGGAAGGAATAGAGATTGATTGGGAACCATGGTTGCCAAGTTAAAGGTTAGAAAAATACTTGTCTCTAAGCTGAGGCTGCGCAAATTAGCATTGGCCATGAAGCAGGGAATATATAGGGGCATATTCCCTGAACCCAACCTGACACCCTCCCTGGCTTCGGAGGAAATATTTCCCCCATCCCCACGTCCGTGGGGATTTCCCGGGGGTTCCCAGAAAAATCCACTGGGGATGGCTATTCCCTTGGGAATTCCCTGGTCCCACATTTTTTCAGTATTAATTTTTTAATGTGTTTTTAGTTTCTTCCGTATCATATCAAAGGGACAAGTTATATCATTAACATTTCTTTGTTTTTGATATGTTGAAAACATGACATTTTTAATTCAAAGCTAATAAAGGAAATTGAATGCAGGTATTGATGGTATTGACATGTTCCATTTTAAAAGTTCAATGAGTTGTTTTCAAATTGCTAGCATCAGTTATTTTAATAACATTAGCTAGAAAGAAACTTACAAATTAAATTTGGTTGTCATTCACTGTTGATTAAAGAAATTTTGAACAATAGGGTCAGAATAAGTAATTAGATCTTTTAAAAATTCATAAACGGTTTCAATCTACAAACTAACATAGGTGTTTCCTATTATGAATTGTGTAGTTGGAATTTAAAATTCATAACCCACTCGATTCTAATTACAGATTAACATTAATGAATAACCACTTTCCGCAATTAAAATATCCTTCAATTCGTCCAATTGACTAACAATTAATACTGCAGTTCAACTGTTATTGGGCTAATGCTTTAGGTAAGGTTATTTGGTTAATGTACCCAACTTGCTTTGTCTGCAACTGAACTTCTCATCTATCAGCGAATTTTATTAATCCTCCGCTGTTAAAAGGTTACTATTTAATAAGTGACAGCTAAAGCTCAATATATTTCAGTTTTATATCTTAAATAGTAACTTCTCTATCTATATTGGGCAAATGGTTCTTTTTAAAGAGTTAGAGAGTTTGAACTATAGAAGGAATGTTGGTGGGTTATAAATATGGATGGCTAGATGTTTTTATATTCGGTGTCTTAATGATTGTTATTTGAGTTAATAGTTTTTCACAATTTAACACAAGAGCAGCTATTTTTAATTTTGGCCAAATGTCAGTGCTGGCATTTATAGATTTGTGCTCAGATGGCCTAAATAAACTAGTAATGTATAGCCCTTGAGTTCGAATTAATATTCTCATTAATACACAAAAAATAA
The DNA here is from genome assembly GCA_009835305.1 of Ipomoea purpurea. Lineage (NCBI taxonomy): Eukaryota > Viridiplantae > Streptophyta > Magnoliopsida > Solanales > Convolvulaceae > Ipomoea > Ipomoea purpurea. The sequence continues at coordinate 6,502 of VALG01007439.1, read as the reverse complement.
AGTAAGAATTTTGAAAGATTATAATCAGCTAAATTTTCATAATTTATATTTTTTTTAACAGTTGTTATATTATTTCCGATAGCAGGTGAATAGTAAAAATTCAATTGAATTGTAATAAATATAATTTGATGCAAATAGATAAAGTATCACAGGGTTATTATACTATGTATATTCTACAATTTCGATTAAAAGTTAAGAAAATGTCGAGAAAACAACTATAACAATATTCATTCAATTGAAATCAGAAATACATGTACCAAGCGTAAAATAGGAGAAAGGAATACCTGAATGCCTCCAGAATTTCTGAAGGATTTTCACGCAGTTTCTCCTCTAGCCGGTTGGCCATATGGTTTAGCAAAGACGCTGCCGCCGGTTGAGTTGGTCTTGCTCGCCTGGAGGTCTCTCGTCGCAGTCTCAGAAATGATACTTGTACTTTGTCTGCCTTCGGTATAGCTCGTCACTAGGCGAGGCCTGGCTCGTCGGTGGCAGTCGGCGCTGAAAAGGAAGAAATATTAGTGTAGGCGGCGACGCCGCGTGGCGCTGTGTGAATGAAGTGCTGATTGCTGAAACTCTGAATTAGTTCAATTCCGTTATTATTGCTTCATGGTTATTTGGGTTTGTTGGCCTGGGATATATCTTTCCATCCACTTGGTGATTTCTTGAGGCCCACTAAAGATAATTATTGTTATATAGATATTATTTCTCAAGACAAATTATTTATTGGTCTATGGATCGCTAGGAGTCCTATGATTAATATTAATTTATTTGTATGCATTTATGTCTTAATGGATCCGGACGCACTTATAATTTATTGAGTTTTTATATGATATTTATTTGATCAAGGTCTTTTAGTGTAATGAGAGGTTGTTAAGGTTGTTCAATATTGGTTATTAGAATTTATAATTTTGAACGGGTAGTTTTTTTTTTTGTTGATTGTTTATATTATATAATTATTTTATTAGTTATGTTTTGTTTAATTATGTATTATTAGTATTTATTTATTATTCTCAGCTATACGATTGTGATGTATTAAAATAATAATGTTTTTGTATTAAATGTTTGATGTGTTGTAAGAAGTTTTGTGGTACGCAATGATGAGAAGAAGTTTTATGATATATTATTGTTTATGAAGAGGGGTTTATTGTGTTAAGAATAATTGTTATAATGAGTAAGGATTTCACGGAGGTTTCTTTGATATATGGTTTGTGGGTAAGGATTGTTACTTCAATGTTTAAGTAATGGTCAAAGATCTTTTGTAGACGTTTTTGTAATTTAATAAAAAGTTTTATAATTACTTAGAATTTAAATAATAAAATATATATTTGGACTTTTATTGAAGCTTATTTATTATTAAGTTTAAAGAGTTTTGAAACGACTCTATGGAATTAGTCAATTGTAATGTTTATAAAATCTATCAATGTTAAAGTCTTGTAAAACTCTAATTAATAGTTTCATGATTGAATATCAATCTTGCTATAAAGTTTCTGTGAGTTAAATAGTGATAATGGTTTTATTTAGGTTTTTAGGCATTGGTGGTTTGTTTGTCAAGTGAGATGTTAATGAATTATTGGGTATATATGTGAAATAAAAAAAGAACATAAAAGATAATCAAATATGATAAATAATTAACATAAAAATATAAACAGATAAAAGAAAAGTGATTTTATATGTACCTTTGTTAATTTTGTTGAATTATTATGTAGTTCTGTCTATATTTGTTTGAATGATTTTAGAATTTCTGTAATTTTTTTATATATTTTTGATTGATCTTAAAAATTGTGTTTAATATTTGTCATTTTCTGTAATTTATTAGTAATATAAGAGGTTTAAAAAAATTGTTGAATGTTATGGTTTAATAAACGATTTATTAAGAATAAAAATCGCAAGGAAATAAACAATTTATGTTTTAAAATTCAATTTTTTTGCGCGTCTTGTTTGTTTTTGAAAGCGGAATTAAGTTTTTTCCATAAAATATGAGCATTTTCTTGTTGACTTATTTTATTGCTATAGTGAATTAAGGATTTTGATTCCCCATTTTTTTTTGGAGTTCAACGGATTATTATAGTGTGATCTATACGGTTATAGATGATAAAATTTACGGATTGATTCCTAAGATTGATGTTAACAGTTTTCAAATTCGTAGTAACTTATTATTTGGGTGACACGAAAATATTAATCATAGCACTTTATAGAATTAATTAAATGTACAATAGTTCAGGGATTTTTGTTCATTTTTGATAATTAAATTTATTCTAATTCTGTGAAAAATTTGGTAGTTCTTGTGAATTGGTTTGGTACATTTATGTATGGGGATTGTTTATTGTAGTAGTGCTTTAAACCTTTATGTCATATATTGGTTTCTTTCTTTATAATCGTATTGTCCTTTTTGATGGACTGAATGTTCTGCTGTCTCTTGCTAATAATGTCAGAATAATTATTTGCATAAGAGTTTATGTTATGATAATAAAGGTGTAGCTCACACTATAACTACCTCATTTTTTTGCCTATTTGCTGATATTATTATGATGTTATGTGTTATGTTACTCTTGCTAGATGGATTTGAGTGACTTTAGTGCATTGAGACTTTGAGAGCTTTAGAGAGAGTTGATTCGCTGTTTGATGGTTTAGATTCATCAGTTTAGTTTGACCATTGGAATATTCGCTTTATTAAATTTATGTTTATTTTTATAGTTTGCTCGTTAAAAGAAGCAGTGCTCAATAGTGCATTCTACTAAATAGGTGGAATTTGTGATCTATATGGGTTTATAGTAGTATTGTTTTTTTTGGATTGCGATGTCAAGAGTTTTTTGATATTTGTGTGTGAGTGCTTTGTTGAGGGTCTGATTATGGGGTTGGAGATTGGCCTAGAGAAGTTCTTCCTACTTCTGATTGTAGGTTAATATCTAGGGTTTTTCTATTCCATTTCTGCTAGGTGTTTCTCTCTATATCTGTTACATAGTGTTTCGTTTTTTTTGCTTTGCGTTGCTTCTAACTCTTTCGTTTTCCCGAATTACTTAATCTTACCTGCAGGGTTGGAGGTACTATCTAACGTCTGATGGCTTGACGGAGGCAATGGTTGGCTGATATAATAGTTAGTTTGGTGCGGATAGGTCTAAGGTAGCGATTGATTGTTGGTTGGGGCGACATGGCGCTTTTACTGGGAGCAATATATATTTTTTCCTCAGCTTATTAATTCTTATATATATTTTTTTATAAAATATTGGTATAAATATATATATATTGTTATCTTATTTTATATAATATTCTTTAATAATAATTGGAATCCCCTTGGGGGGGGAGGGGAGAGGGGGGAGGGAATTAATAATTTTTTATAATAAATGATAATTTTTTATAAATTCATTATAATGATATTTCTTAGAAAGTTGGAGATATTAGAATAATGATTAATTCAGGATAATAATTGTGGTTTTAACCCCATCAGAAATAATTATTTAGTTTTAAAAATATTATTTTTGTTATTTATATAACTTTTTTGGAGAACCTATTCCTAATTATTTGATGTTAGTTAATGAAATGTTTCATTATTACTGAATGAAGTTGAATCTCATTGATATAATAGTGTATAAAAGTATTTTATCAACTCAAAAATAAAGAACCTTTCTAATATATGGAAAATAATTTCATATACTAGATTTTGATCCCCTGAAAAATTTTGAAAATAATTTATAAACATCTAGAGAAACTGTTTCTTTAGAATTATGATGTGGTTGAGAATTAAATAATTATCATTTTATTAGGTCTATATTTTATTTGAGTCCCCTGAAAAAATTTTAAAATAATTTTATAAACTCCTATTTGAGAATCCTTTCATAAATAATATGGTTTTTTGATTTTAAATAAATTTATTCATATTAACTATTCATTGAGGTTAACCCTCCATTTGTTTACTATTTTTTAAAAATTTATTTTTATATAAACTATACTTTTCAAGATGCAGCTTTATTATAAATTTGATATATATATTTTTTTTGTCATATATTTGCATTGTAATTATTTTTATTCGTCACTTTTGTATTCATTTGTTTAATAATAATTTTTTGTTATCAACTCTAGAGACCTTTCTAAATATGGAAAATAAATTTATATACAAATTGACCCCTGAATAAGTTTTAAAATAATTTTATAAACTCTAGAGAACCTTTCTAAATAATTTTAAAATTTTAAAAAGTATTTTTATCAACTCTTAAGAACCTTTCTAAATATGGAAAATAATTTTATATACTAAATTGACCCCTGAAAAATTTATAAAAATTATTTTAAACTCTAGAGAACCTTTCTAAATATGAATAATAAGTTCATATACTAAATTGACCCCTGAAAATTTTTTAAAATACTTTTATAAACTCTAGAGAACCTTTCTAAATATGGAAAATAATTTCATATATATATAGGTCTTCTGAAAAAAAAAATTGAAATAATTATATAAACCATCTTCGATTGAGAATTGAATGTTATTATTGATTTTGAATTTAAATGGTGAATGACGTAATTAAATGACTGTTACTGACAATAACTTTGTGATCTAGTGGCATGAAGTTACTCTTTCTGTATTAATTAAATTAAAATTACTTACATAATAATTATAAGTTTAGGAAATGAGTGTATATTTTTTTAATTAAATGAAGCACAAAGAGTCAACAACACATCGATCTCATGAGCTCCCAAATGGAAGAGATTACTGCATGTCAATGATGTCATCTAAGCACAAGGTGCTTTGCAAAAATGATTTATATATAATTCTATATTTAGAAGCAATTTGAAGAATAATTTTAAGGAGGCTATGGAACTATATTAATTAGTAGAAATCAACATTTGGATCCCTCAATTATTTCCCATTTGTCAATGTAGTCTCTAGCTTTCAATTTTAACTTATTTGATCCTTGAATTGTTTAAAATTTCGTCAATTAAATCCTTTCATGAGCCAAATGGATGAAATTTTAAGAGGTGGAAATCATCAATTTGATCATTGAAAGGTTTAATTGGCGAAGTTTTAAATAATGATGAAATTAGTTGAAATTAAAATTAAACACACATTAAGTTGAAAACAATTGATGGACTAAAAAAGTGATTAACTCTTAATTATATGACACGAAATATCTTATCTAAACAGAGGTTTTCATTTTGCCTGACTTTAACGAATTCGAGCACGTAACATACGTCGGCACAATTAAGAATCAATCAGTTAATCATCCTGTTTTCCACAATAGAGTCAAATAGTTCAATCTTGTACGTTTTGAAAATTGTATGTATAATAATCTTTTCACAAAAGGCAAAATTCCTTACATTAAATTATTCTATTTGGACAGATTATGGAATGATAAATTATAGTAACTCAACAGTTTATTAGGTGGGATAACCATGTTTAATGCCCACAAGAGTCCATCCCACAAGAAGACGAATCATCCTTCGTGATTATTAAGGCTCGATCATGTATGTTATATCCTAATATCTTATGTTGTGTAATTGTGTGTATATAAATCATCATCATATGATAGTCTTTACAAAACAATATATAATTACTCTTTTTTTTTGGTCAATAACAACAAAAATATCATTGATATTCAAAAACGAAACGTGGTCATATGTTCATCTCCCTAGCTAACTCATGCATGCATTATCAGCTTTGATTTGCATATACCATATAGAAACAATTCAAAGGCCATCCAGGCCAATAAGAGGTTCAAGGAATTTGGACTACAAAGGGTAAGATTTGACCTTTATATTTCTGATCTGATCTGTTTTGAAGGATATATGGTTAGGGAATAGAAGGCATATATTATCCACATGTTTCATCACATGGCCTCTCCATCTCATCTTTTCATTTGTATTATTAAAACATCTGATCTGAAGTGTCAAGTTTCTATCATCAGTTTGTGATGTTCTTGATAGGAGCTAAAAGATCTCCTGTCACCAAGGAACTAAGTACATAATTGGTTTGGGTTTCGTGTTATCTTGTTGAGGTCTTTGACCGATTTAATAAGAGCAATTAATACAAAAAGTCAATATCCCCGCTCGTAATTACAAATAGTTATTATTAGGAATGTATACATAAAAGGAAGTTTGGGATATATAGGAACATGGCCAACTTGTTGATAGTCACTTCTAGCCATCTTGCACGTACTTTAATTTAAAAATATACATTTAGTAAATTAAAATATTTTGTATACTCTAGGTCGGTGGTCTACCTTATAAAGTGAATTATGGTCCATTTTATGAGTTGTTTATACCATGGACCAGGGTCCACCTTGTAAAGTAGACCTTGGTCCTAAACGACGTATAAATTGTGTATTTTTAGTATTAGAATTGTGAACTTTTAGAAATATAAATTGTGTTTCTAACAAAACACATAGCAGTTGTCATAATCATTAAATTCTAATATGTTAATAAAAGGAACTTGCGAATACAAAACAAAGTAATCAATTATATATATGTTAAGTTGTTAACATTATGTGTTTGTAAGTATACAAATTGTAAATTAAAA
>VALG01007434.1:0-10379 GCA_009835305.1 Ipomoea purpurea | reverse complement strand
CAATGATACTTAGGATAGAATCATAACACTTAATACATAAAATTATATTAATTTGAATTAAATAAAATTGTTACTTATAATAGATATTGTAATATTTATATGGTTAGATAAAAGATACCTTCTATTTTGGATGAAGAACTATGGAAAATTAAAGACTTAGCTTGGAGGCCGTCTCACCTGATCGTTGTCCGTGAGACTGGTCGGGTCAATATAAAATGTAATACTTATACTACCAAATGAAAATATTAAATCATGAATAAAATGTTTATTACTTATATGAGAAAATGTAAATATTTGAGGAAAAATGTAATAAATGGTATATTATTATTAACTTCTTGAAGAGTTGGAACTTAGCTTGTGATTGGGGTTCTATTCACCAATCAAGGCACATGAACACAGGGAAAAGTTCTAACAATGAAGGGCTCCCAACAACCATATTTTTGGCATCATTTGCTTCGAGTCCATTTTTATATCTTTGTCATTATTGTTGTGCTCATTTCATTTATAAAGGACCAATGCACTAGGCATTTAAATAAGACTAGCATCAGTTATCTATTCATTTATTGAGTGAAATTTCATTTTTGGTCCTACTGTTATATATAGGTGCGTTTCAATTTTTTAGTCCACCTGAATTTTTTTTGCCACTTTATAACACTGTTATTGAATGTGTTCACTTTTAGTCCCACCGTTAGTATTTCCATCAAGAGACCGTGTAATTTAGGGGTATTTTGACATTTGTTATCATCCAAGACTATGTTGACCAACGAAATGGAGAACATTAAACCTAAAAACCTAAGAAACCTCGTCGGCCCATGTTGGAACGAACGAAACGATGTAGCTTTGGCTTCCCATTCTCGTTGTCGAAGAGCCATCTTCGAATATCGGAGGAGAGAGGACGAAGCGCCTGGATTAAAAAGAGAAGAGACAAACATAAAAAGACCAAAATACCCTTTGATTATACGGCCTCTTGACGAAAATATTAACGGTGGACTAAAAGTGAAACACATTCAATAACAATGGTTGTAAAGTGACAAAAAAAATTAAAATTGACTGAAATTAGAAACGTCCCTATAACAGTAGGACTAAAAATGGAATTCACTCCATTATTTATTAACATGGGGTTTAGTGTCCCATGGAAATTCTAATGGCCATTAGTACTACTAGCCTAACTACTTTTATTCCCGATTTCATTTATCAATAGGGTTTTACTTAATTGGCATATTGAGTTTTTGAAGAGTTGACTTAGCTTGTGATTGACTGATTGGGGCTTCAATTCACATCAAGGCACATGGACAGCAGAGAAAATTCTAACAGTGAAGGGCTCCCAACAACCATTATTTGGCATCACTTGCTTGGATCCAGTTATATATATATATCTTTGCCATTATTATATTGTTCATGTGCTCTTTTCTTTAATTTATAGAGGACCAATGCACTTGGCATTTAAATAAGACTAAAACTGACTAGTTAACAAATTAAATTTTGATTGTTTTTATTTTTGCATCTTTAATTATCAGATCTATCAACACCGTAACATGGACGAAAATGAAAATATAATATTTACACTTGACGACGACATTGGCACATTATATATAGGGAAAATTGTAAAAAATGTCCTTCTATAATATGCCAATTATCAATGTCACCCCTGAATTATGAGTGGTGTAAATGTTGCCCCTCAATTATCAAAACAGTGCACATATAGCCCCACCCGTAATGGACATGTGGTTCCCCGTTAGTGTACGACACCGTTAAGTCGGAGTAAATATGTAATTTAGTTGTTTTTTCCCTCCCTCGATTCGAAGTACCAGCGATGGACAGCGGTAGGGAACCACAAGTCCGTTACGGGAGGGGCTATATGTGCACCACTTTGATAATTGATGGGCAACATTTACACCACTCATAATTCAGGGGTGGCATTGATAATTGACATATTATAGAGGGACATTTTTTACAATTTTCCCTTATATATACAACTATCTTAAGGACTAGGCACCGTACCCCTCAAACATATATCATTTGCATTTCCTATTTCTTCACAGGAGAGAGAGATGAGAGAGAGAGAGAACAATGACGATAGTGCTTGACAAAGTGGTGTAGGATGTGGCATCCAAGGTGGTAAACAAATTTGTCCAAACTGTAGCAGCCAACATCGAGCTGGTTAGTGGCATAGGTTCTGCAATTACAGATCTCACCTCCGACATCGAAATGTTTAACGCCAGGCTGGTGGATGTTTCCAAGAACCAAGATGCCAGCGAACTCCAAGTTCTGAGAGTAGTGGTGAAAAACATTTCCGAACTATTGTGAATGAAGCCCAGGATGGGGTTGCCAAGTACATTGCTCTCAACAACAAGCATCAAGACAATTGTGTTGCAAAATGTATCGATGAGCTTCCATTCTTTCCAGTTTGCGGGAACATCGTTGCCTGTGCAAAAGAGATTGAGTCCATTAGCAGAAAGATGATAAGCTTCTCCCAAACCCATGAAAAAGACCTTATATCCTACATGACCTACAAGAGCGGCGAGATAAAGATATTCAACTCTCCAGGTATTACAATAAACCTATTTCTAGATTATCATTTTTCAAATTATTTGTTTCAGAAATTACACTACATATCATATTTCATTACATCAATATTGGACTTGATGGGTATTTACACATAATCGTAAATAAACTTTAATTCCACTATTAAAAAAAATGAAATTTCAAGAACAAATAGTTTGGACTTGCTGGGAGGGTAAAATACTTTAAAGCTTAAGAGCTAGATAGCACTTAGTTCAACTAACGTATTTAACTCCTGAATGAGCTTCTATTTGTAGCTATTGGATTGATTACTTCTTTGTTGTATTCAAATTCATTTGAAGTTTCCTATTGGTACTACCTCTAGCTAGCTAAGTTGCTTATGTTGGGACTTGGTCCATAGGGCGGAATTTTAATTTGAAATATTTCAAAAAATCCAATCATTGTTTTAACCATGGTTGTAGTAGGCGCTAGGCGGTAGTCGGGCGCCCGGACAGCGCCTAGCGCCTAGGAGGTCTAGCGGCGTTAGGCGGGCGCTAAAAAAATAGTGGTAGACTTGCAATTTGACAATTTTAATGATGTTGTTTTTCAACATTTAATCAAATAACACATCCAAATAAATGAATTAATGATAATTCATAAGTCATAACATCAAAACAATGGTTTTCAAAAAAAAAAACATTAAAACAAAATTAAAAATTAAAATACTCAAATACTTCAATCATCCAAAGATTCAAAGTATGAAACTAGTCTACAAAGCTGCTTCAGAATAATCAATAATTAGATCAAAACCTCCTTCCTCAGTGTTCCATATAGCCCAAGATTTTGAGTGCCTTTGAGGTATATTAAGATCTTCTTGGTTGCCTGAAGATGACTCTCTTTTGAATTAGCTTGAAATCTTGGACACACTCTTACTCCAAAGGTGATGTATGGTTTGTTGGCCGTAAAATATATGAGAGATTGGTTGCAGTATATTTGACAAACAAATAATTTTCTTGAGTATCGGGTTATCGATCCATAGGGAAGCAGAGTGTGTATCAAGCACCAGCTACTAATTTATTCACGAGAAGCTAATCCTATCGAAAAGAGTGATTGATTAATTATAAAACTAAATTAAATAGCAAAGTAGCAGATTTGTGAAAAAATGGAGAGAGAATGAGATTCCTGGGATTAAAGTTTTTAATCACCTAGTGTCAAACTTAAGTGCAATATTAAATCTGGGTTTAAACAAGTGTGATAATGCAAACAAGGGGAAAGAGTTACTCTCTTAAATCTCTAAACTAAACCAATACAAGTGAATATTCACTCACGTGATATAAACACCCAACAATGTAAGAACATGCCTTCAATGTAAACTCCTAACTAATACCATCTCATGGTGTGCAATAATCAAGAATTAACTTCCTTAACCAATATGCCCTCCCCCAAGGTGCAACAGTTGAGTGCAATGACGTGTGCTCTATATTATGTCTAACTCCGTTATGACACAAAATAACTATGAAACGAGTAATTATGGCCATTAGCTACTAGCATCAATAATACAAAACACAATTGCAACACAAGTTATAAACCCAAAATAAATATATTAAAGAATTATATTAAGCACTATGCACATAGTCATAAACACTTTCACCCAAAAATCTCTAAAAATTAACTACTTAGCCACGCATGGCTAATATAGAATCCATAACATAATAATGAGTTTACAAGAAATCAAAGAAAGTAAAAGAATAAACTAAGAGATTCTCTCAAATCTTCCTAGCTTTTCTGCTTGCTTCCCAAGGCAACTTGTAGCTCTTGATCTCTCTTTCTTGTCTCCAAAACGCAACATACCGTCCTCTAGGGTTGAGGGAAGATGAGCTTTTTATAGCGGGAGCCAAGCGGGGCAAATTATGAAGTTTCCGCGCAAAATTGGAAGATACCATAAATCAGCCTCTCGCCCAGCCAAACTGACGACTTGACGCGTTGACTCATGGCGCCTTTTTTTCCGAGATGCTCACTGGAAAGTTTCGACACGTTGAGTCTTCAAATCCTTGCTCCGGACCGCTACTAGAATTTCTCGACGCGTCGAGTCTACTGGACTTCGACAGTCACCTTACGGGAAATATTGGACGCGTCGAGCCATTGGCTCGACGCGTCAAAACTTACATAATAACACCATCCGATCCATTTCGGCTCCAAACTCGTCCTAGAACTTCCATTGCTTTTGCAATGATTCCAAAACACTAACAAACACCGTAAAACATTCAAATCAAGTGTGAAACCATATCTTAAAGAGAAAACAAGGAATATGCAATTAAAGTATCAATTTAATGAACTTAGGCTCACAAATAGATTCAAACTGGACAAAAAATATGTACAATTAAGCTCACATCAGAGATCCAATAACTCCTCGATACATAGTCTGATCTACTCTTTTCCATCTTGATCTAAATCCATCTTCATAGATGTATTCATAGGAATCTCAACTAATGATTTTTCTTCTATACAAACTTCTTAATGAGATTTCATGTATATTTGGCTAAGTTGATGAATATTCCTTCATTCAACTGCTTGAATTCTAAACCAAGAAAAAAAATGAGTCACCCATCATGCTCATCTCAAAGTTGCTTTGCATGATGGCTGAAAATCTTTCGTATAGGATTGGATTAGATGATCCAAAAATAATATCATCTTTATAGATCTGAACTAATAAAATGTGACCTTCATTCATATTGTTCCTGAAGGGGAGACCCATTTAGTGCTTATGACATTTTTGAAGTTTGGCCTTGAAACCAATCCCTTAAAAATTTGTTTACTACATAAAACTGTTCTGTGTTTTTTATTTTTTAATTTTCAGTTTTAACCTAAAATTTTGTTTAGATATATAATATTTTTTGAGCTAATATTTAAAATATTTTTTTTTTGGATATATTTCATTTGAATGACATGTATAGAATATATATAATTTTTACTTTGAATTCTAATATATGTGTGATTTCAATATCCGATATCTGGACCGAACTTTGTATTATGATTAACATAATTAAAATATTCAAACTAATAATCTATTGAGTTCAATCAAAATTTAAACATTATATAAAGTTTAATCTTAATTTTGATAATGTAAATAATGTCGAACTTTAAAGTGTAAGCAAATAAATTATGTTTAAATAAATAAAGTAAGTAGAAAAGATAGAAGATAGTGATAAGTAAAATAAGATGATAATGAATGTAATCATAGTAATGTGTTATAGTGACATATAACTAAATAGATGATAGATGATTCTGTTTTCCATTTCGAAACAGTTTTTAAGTGTGTTCCAGTTTTTCAGAATTTTCGAAAATTATTTCCAGTTTTCAAAATGGTAAATTGTGTTAGTAAACATGTTTTTTGTTTCTATTTTCCAGTTTCCGGAAATTTTCAATTAGTAACGGCCCAAGTGTTTGGTTAATTAGCTTTTTGTAACCCAAAATGCTAAAATTCAAAAAGCTTCAAATCAATTTTTTCAATTAACTTTTTAAGAAAAGAAATTATACCAAACAACTATCAACTAAAACTAACAACTAATTACCTAACACCTTTCTCAATTAGCTAATGTTATCAACTAGTTATACCCTGTAATTAACTCAAGCAGCTAACAGCTAACAACCATTTACCAAACAGGTCAGTATGTATTTTCCAATGTTGAAAATCACTAGGCGCCTCTAGACGCTTGGGGACCGCCTAGATCGCCTAGGCAGGCGCCTAGAATGCCTAGGCGGGCGCCTAATCGGCACCTAGGCACGATTTTTGCAACACTGATATTTTGAGAGAGTAACATATATAATTAAGCTAGCTTTTACGTACTAATCATTTATAAGTAAATTTGAAGATATGTTTTACGGACCCCTAGCACTTGATTTAGTATCATTGTTTAATTATTTTTGTGTTTTTATTGGTTTACTGTCAATGCTCAGCCAATTGTGGAGCAAGGTAATGTAACGGGCTTTGAAGATGAAGAGAAAAGGCTAAATGCTCGTCTCATGGTATCATCCAGATCGTATTGTCATTCCAATTGTGGGGTTGCCTGGGACCGGAAAAACTACATTCGCTTACCAAATCTTTCACAGCACAAACAAACTGAACACGTTTGACCACACAATTTGGGTTCATGTTTCACAAAGCTGGTGATAGAAAACAGAAGTACATTGACATGTTATGTGAAATTACCAAGCGTCCAAGAGATGAATATTCCGGCACACATGAGGATCGGTTGGTAGCCAAAATAAGTGAATGTTTAGACAATAAAAAGTACTTCATTGTGTTGGATGATATATGGGAAAAAAATGATTGGGACTCTTTAAAAAAGGCATGCCTGAAAACTCTCAAGGAAGCAGAGTTTTGGTGACCACTCGATTCCGCAAAGTGGTTGATACTGATGAGGAACCTCATGATTTAAAATCATTAGACAATGATGTAAGTTGGAAGCTCCTGGAAAAGATTGTTTTTGGAAAAGATGGATGTCAGAGTCAACCATTGAAAACTCTGGGAGAAGGCATTGTAAAAAGATGCAAAGGACTGCCACTTTCTATTGTAATGGGGTGGCATCCTACGTAGAAGTAGAGCTCATGCTTTACTGGAAATGTGTGGCCTGAAAATCCTTTTCAAGAAATTAATAGAAAAGATCAAGCTACCACAAAATAGTGAGGTTGAGTTACGACCATTTGCCTCATGAGAAGTTGAGAAATTGCTTCCTATATTTTGCATCTTTTCCCATGGGACAAGAGATTGCTGCTTTGAAGTTGATTCGTATGTGGATTGCTGAAGAATTCATTCCCACAATAGATGAATGGGGATATAGTTTGGACTTGGAACGTGAAGCTGAAAATTATTTGAAAGATCTTATTGATAGGAATCTAGTGATAGTAATGAAAAGAAGTGCAGATGGTCAAATCAAAACATGCCGCATTCATGACTCATTGCACGAGTTTTGCAAAACTGAGGCTGCAAAAAATGATCTCTTCTACATAATAGATGGGGAACCAACATTAAATGCAAATACTATTTCATCCGATCATCGTCGTCGTCTTTGTTTCCACTCATCTACTCCCAAGATATTTGATGTGGGAAACAATAATAATAATCCATCTTGTTTGTCCCTCAATTGCTGCAACAAAATGAAGAAGAAGAGTCCACATTCATCTGCTGAACATGTCCACTCTTTGTTGTTGTCTTCCTCACAAAAGAGTGATATTGATTTGGAAAAAGAGGATCTGATAGCTATCCCGAATGCCTTTCCACTTCTTAGGGTGTTGGACATTGAATCCTTCAAGCTTAGCTTCCAGCTACCTAATGAGCTTTTTAGCCTGAATCTTCTCAAGTATCTTGCTATCACAACTAATGTCAATCTCCTCCGAAGGAATTCAAAAATCTTCGTGAGCTACAGACTCTTGTGATCAAAACCACAGAAGGGAAAGTACTAGAAATCAATGGAGGCATATGGAATATGGAAAAGTTAAGGCATGTGGCAAACCAATGCCTCCATGCAATTACCATCTCCTCCTCCTCCTCAAAAGACATGGCAAAATAATAGTACTGGAAAAACAAATATCCCTCACATTGTCTTCAATATCACCAACAAGTTGCACGGAAATGATCTTCAGCAAGACTCCCCATCTCAAAAATTGGGTGTTCGTGGGAATTTAGCAGAGCTTTTGAAAGAAAATGAAGAAATTTGTTTGTTCAAGAATCTTCAAATTGCTAAAGTGCCTTGAAAACTTGAAGCCTCTATGGCCAGGATGAGAAAGCCTTAAAGGTCCCGGTGCTAGACAAGTTTGCACATACGCTAGAAAGTTGACTTTTTACAAAACCTTCTTTAAATGGGATGACATGAGAATATTGGGATCACTGGAAGAGCTAGAGCGTGCTCAAGTTGGATGAAAATGCTTTCAGAGGGGAGCGTTGGGATCTAAAAAGTGATGTTGTTTTCAATCAACTCCAATATTTACGTATTGGAAGGACGAACTTGGAAACTTGGACAATTATGGAGAAAAACTTTCCAGTTTATTAAAAATCTAGTCCTCAGGAACTGCACCAATCTAGAAGCAATCCCACTTGAGTTTGCTCAAGTACACAACCTTAAGGTGATAGAACTGTATCACATGAGTGAAAATGCAATCAAGTCTGCAAGACAGGTAGATGAGCAAAGACGTGGCGATGAAAACTAAGGGATTATTGGACCTCAAAATCACCTCTCTTCCGCCAAAAGCAACGGTAATTCTCTACCTTTCTTTTTATATATTATACTACATATCTTTTTCAAAAAAAAAATATATATTATACTACATATAAAATGGATGTTTTATTTGATTAATTAATTCTCTCAAAGTTTATGTACCAATGCAAAAAAAGTTGTCACTAAGTTTCTATACATTTTGGTTTTATAAGTAACATTAACAATAGTTCTATTAGGAAGTAATATTTATTTATGCTTTGATTGAAACTTCCAATAGGCGCATGAGGAGCAAACACATGATATGGAAAATGTTAATACCAGTACATTCGACCTTCCCAGTTCCTCTACTTCGCGGCCACCACCAACGGTAACTATTTTCTATATTATATCACTCATGTTACAAAAGTAAAAAATCAAAGTCAAAAGATTATCAAAATGTTTATCCATCGTACCCCTTCATCATCATTATATTTATGAAATTTCCTGCTACCACTTGTGTTTTTCTTTCTAATCTCTTCGTCTCACATCCTTGTCAAGAACCTCATACACTGGGAATATAGAAGAGCTTCAAGGCTCTATGTCTTAACTACTTTAATTTATTTAAAAAAGTTAAAAGAAGTATGTAGTCGCTTGACCATATAAAGAATTACAAGACTCCGTGCCTTAGCTATCTTTTATTTTTAAAAAATGCAAAGAAATTAAAGTAGGTTGTTTGACTTGACAAAGGGGATAGAACAATTTGAATATATCTTTGGAGAACTCTAAGCTGCTCAAAGCTTCTTTTTCTTCTCCAACTTTACTATTACATTGTTTTTCATCCTACCATGTAAATTTAAATCCAATCTATGATTTCAATGTTAGGGTCATAACATTCATATTTACTGTAACAGTAGCAAAGAGAAAAACATAACAAGAACCTAATCAAAAGATTATGGTCAAAATAACGCCTCAATAATCCGCCTGCAAAGGTAATTGTCTACCTTATTCTCTTGATTATTATTGCATTTTTTTATTTTTTTTTTTGTAACTAAACTCCCTAAAAATATATTTAAAAAAAAAAAAGTAAACACCAAAAATAAAAGATTAATTGTCTCTAAGTTTTTAATTTGAATAAGATTAATCACACAACATTTCAATTGTTTTTTAATATTCATTTTTCACTATTTTCTCAGTAGTTTTCTTTTTCCATAGTAAATGTGATGAAAAAATAGAAAACATCCTCATCAACATCTATTTTCATATATTTTTCAATATAGAAAATTAATACTAAATCTCTTTGATAATCCAATTATTGTTTTTTTTTTTTTCATTTAACTTACAATTGTAAACCAGTAATAATATCAACAACAACAACAACCAAAAAAAAAAATAAACATAAAAATGGGACGTTATTAATAGAATATAAATAATTTTTATTAGATTAAAATTGTCTATAAAGTTTTATCGACCAAAAATGTGCCATCTAATTAACAGTTTGTAGCTTATATTGTGGCTGGTGTTTTATATAATCGTAACATTAATACGAGGCCTTTATTAATATTATGTTCTAATGTATATATCTATTAAACACTAAGCACAGATCTATTAGAGCAAACAGATGCAAGAAAATGTTATTATACCATGTTGATAATTCAGAGCTCATATTCTCCATGTTTCTCTTAT